>CAJQZJ010008952.1:558538-574209 GCA_907164525.1 Lophiomys imhausi
TTTCTTTCTTTCTTTCTTTCTTTCTTTCTTTCTTTCTTTCTTTCTTTCTTTCTCTCTCTCTCTCTCTCTCTCTCTCTCTCTCTCTCTCTCTTTCTTTCTGTCTCTCTCTTTCTTTCTAAATGCCAGTCCTGAACGCAAGGGAGTCACTAGAACCCAACACACAAAGAGAGGACGGCAGTGTTTGATGCCTAAGAGAAACTCAGTATAGGAAACACATTCCTGTTGTGGTTCTAATTTTATGAAATTCCTTCTATCAGGGTGACTTACATCTGGCAGTACAGCTAAGGAAGCTTGGGAGGCTGCTTGCCCAAGTGCTTATAGACTGAAACCTGCAGACTTCCTCAGCTGGTATTCCGTATATACAAATACAATAGTGGTGGGTTTCTAAAGCCCAATTAAGTGGAAAAGGTCCCTCTGGAGGTAACAATAGGCTGGAGCCCAGCAGCAACAACAGAAAAAAAGCTACTTAGTTGGCCTCCTTTGTTCAAAAGAATCCTTAAAGAAAGCCCCCCTCGGAATCCCCTGAATGGGGACTGAACCAACCTCCCATCCTAGGCGTCACACACAGGGTTAATTGAATACTCAGGATGGGGGTGGGTCCTTCTTTTGTGGCAGTAGCTGGTCACAAAACAAAACCCAGTCCCTGGGTCTTGAAGGGGTTTCTAGCTCACACCCCTTTTGGAAATTAAACCTTAGAGTTCTGCCTTCCAGGCCAGCCTAGAGCCCTGCAGAGACCTCAATCTTTCTAACATACAGAATTTACTGGAAAGAGGGAATGTAACATTTCAAGTTGCCAGCTGAATGCAGACTCCCCGTCAGTCAGCTTTGCCCCTCTTTGTCCCTGGTACACTGGGTGTGCAGCTGGCTCCTGTGGCAGAGTGGGTGGAGGATGGGGTCTTGTCAGTTCTGCAGCCTCGGTCACCCCACCCCCTCTCCCTCCCCATCCCCCACAATAAGCTTGGGGAGTAATTAAACCTCAGTGGCCTGGAAAGTTTAGAGACACCAATCGCCTGCCGCTTCCCAGCCTCCTCCTCTTCAGGCTGGGAGACTGACTTTAGTTACATTGTGTCTTTCCAGGTAAACAAGCTTGAGAAAGGGCACAGGTGGGAACTGAATGAGTACCTTGCTTGTGTGAAAGGTTTGCTTAATTAAATAATCACAAAAGTAATTAATTGTAGCAAAAAAAGTTAAAATAATTAATTGTAACCAAAAATTGAGGGTTAGATTTGTTTTCACCCTCCAGTTTTCAGTCTATCTTATTAAATACGATATTTTCTTGGGATAATAAATGTTGGGGGAATTGTTAATATTATTTTCTTATTTATTTTTGCAGCACACAGGCAGGGAATATGAAAAGCAAAGGATCTTGTAAGAGCCATGAAAATGTATGCCATGTTTTATCAGGTGAAGTGTTCCATTATTTTGGACCTAGGCCCTTTTTTTTTTCTTTTTTTTTTGTTTTAAATAAAAATTTTTACTTACAGTTTCATACATACACAATGTGTTGTGATTAGGGTAATCTCCCATTACCCTTGGTCACCCATTTTCTTTTCCCTCTGAACCCTTTCTTCTCAACTTGTCTTCCAGCAGCAACATCTTTGAAGAAATGACACCCCCTCCTCCACATCAGCAAGTAATGTCTCTAGTCCCTGGGGAAGGAATGGGACTTCAGGGGCATCTCCTTGTGTGGGTGTCCACAGCTGCTGTGAGTTCAAGGCCACCATCCTAGTTTTCTTCCCTGTTGCTGTGTTAAAGACCAATGCCAAAAGCATCTTGGGGAGGAAATTGCTTATTACACAATGAATGGTTTCTTACGTTCTCACACTCACAGTCCATCATTCATTGAATCTAGGCAGAAACCCTGGAAGAATGCTCCTTACCGGCTTGCTGACTAAGCTTGAATTCAGCTTCCTTTCTTATACCTCCTAGGACCACAGTCCACTACTCCCTCCCAGTCAGTCGACAGCAATTGAGATGTAACTTGAAGAAATAAAAAATAAAGGAAAAGAAATAAAGTCATGCACCACCACCAAAAAAAAGAAAAAAGAAAATGTCATGCAGATCTGCCTACGGGCCAGTGTGACCGAGGAATTGCAATTCCTCTTCCCAGGTGACCCTTGAGTCAACTTGTTGACACTAACCACCTGGCTGCAATTGTCCTGTGTCTTACCTGGATGGCAGACTCTCTTTCCCAGCCTCCCTGTCTTGCCTCATTTCTCCTCTTCTTCCACTATATTGATGAGAGGGCTGATAGAGGTGTCCTATTTAAGGATAATTGTTCAGTGATCATTCTTTTTCTCAGCCCTTTAGACCAGACAGATATGCACCTTTGCATTAACTGTCATATCCTGCAAAAAGAAGTTTCTTTGCTCTAGGATGAGAGTGGCTTTAATCTATGGGTATAAATACCAATATTTAGGAGGACGTTTGATAGCATGGCCAATTAGGGAAATATAGGTGGTATGCTCTCTACTTCGGCCCTCCCTTGCCATAGGCTTTTGTTCAGGCTCCCAGCCTTCTTCCATAGAAGAGGTTTGTATTTAGTGTGCTGAGTATTATTCATTCTGTGTCCTCAGTGATGGCAACAGACATAGGATGTGAGGAGAGCTGTGTTGTACGCTTGCTTGGGCAAGCATCTTAGTTCTGCCTAGGACACTTTCTCTACATCTGCAAGTGAGTGGCTAGTCCAGTAGCATATGCTTAGAAAGTGAGAGCCAGTTCTGAGCGAGCATCTGCAGCTGCTGTCTTCCTTAGGGGAAAAACCCATCTCTTTCCAGATGTCAGGCACCTGAAGTTGCCACACAAGGCACTCTGGAAGAGGACAGGAGTCCAGGAACCACAACTTGGGCCCCAAAGTGGTGACCTCTGCTTGTGGCTACTTCCCCCATCTTCCTGCCAGTGCCCTGTGGACTGCCCTCCCAATGTCTGCTCCTTGAACTTTTCTAGATTTTTGCTTCCCTTGTTCTATCTGCTCTTGTTGAGCGCCAAGGTGCCTTTCCTCTCTATCACCCTCCTGATTGGGCCTTCTACCTTCCACCTAGCAGAGTATGTACCTTGTGCACCTGCCAAGGAAGGACACCTGGAAGCCTCCAGCATATTCACTTTTCCTAATTACTTACCCAATGGCAGGTTGCTGAGTTGGGGGCAACTTCCTCATCCACTTCCAAGTTCCCTTACAGTTCAGCTCTCCTGGGGCCTTGGCTACTTTTCTTATTACTGTGAGGGAAGTATCTGGAAAAAGCGACTTAAGGAAAGAATGGTTTATTTTGGCTCAGTTTGAGGGTACGGGGCAACGTGGAGGGGAAGTCCCAGAATCAGGGGCTACAAGCCCCTGGTCACATTGTGTCTGCAGTCAGGAATCTGGGAGGTGAATGATGGTGCTCAGCTTGCTTCCTGTTTTTTTATTTAGTGTGTGTGCTGGCCAGTTTATGCGAACATGACAAGAGTCAGAGTTATTTGGAAAGAAGGAATTTCAGTTGGGAAAATGCTCACATCCGATTGGCTTGTGGGCAAATATGTGGTGTGTTTTCTTGATTGATGATTGATGTCAAAAGGCCTAGCTCACTGTGAGTGATGCCGCCCCCACCCCCAGAGCAGGTGGTTCCGGGTGCTATATGAAAGCAAGCTGAGCAAGCCTGTAACCAGAACCCCTCCATGGTGACCTCATCAGATCCTGTCTCCAGGTTCCTGGCTTGTTTGAGTTTCTGCCCTGACTTCACTCAGTGGTGGATCCTGCTATGGGACTGTAAGCTGAAATAGGCCCTTTCCTTCAAATGTGCTTTAGCTCATGTGTTATATCGCAGCAATAAAAATCCTAACTTAGTGTGGGATCTCAGACCATGTAATTCTGTCACCCACAATCGGGGTAGATATCTCATCTCAATTGACCTAATGCAGAAACTTTCAAACATCTCCAAATGATTGTCTCCTAGCCACGCCTCCTGTCACATAGCTTTTGTTGGATAATAACCACCAAGGACACCACATAGCTGGGGGAGCTCCAATACCAGCACCGTAGCATTGGGAAACACAGTCCAAGTGTCCATGCTTCTGAGCACTTGGGTTTCTGTGATGACTAAGGGACATGTTCCTGTGAAACCCCTCCATAGTACCCCGTGGGGGAGACAGGAAGACAAAAAGGATGCTGGTGATCTTGGGGGTGTATGTGGCACATTCAGCAGATGGTGTAGATTGGTTTATAAATAGTAAGAACCATCTGGGTGTCTGTGGGTGCACAGTAAGAGGAACACATGCAGGTGGTATGCTACGAATTGAGCCAAGTCCTCTTCTTCCTCCTCCACCTCCTCCTTCTTCCTCCACCTTCTGATTCACCCTTCTCTCTCTTCCTCCTTCTTCCTTTTGAGGAACGTGAGTAATGTGGAGTGAGCACAGAGGAGAGACCCCTTTCTCAGGTGTTAGGCTGCCAGGACTTGCAGGAGGATAGTCCACCTGTTCTTTAAAGTCGGGCAAGCCGCACCAGGTGACTGCTACACATCCTGCCTTCCATTCCATAGCTCCTCTTTTACTACAAAATGCTGTCTATTTTTGTATGGTTCTCTCCTGATGACCCCCAAGAGTGACACATTTTTAACCAATTCTTCCTTTCATTTCTGTGCATTTCATCCTTTCTTTTTGGTTACTGAATGGTTTCATTTGCTGTGGTGGCTGCTGTACTAGGAAGCTGCTCTCACCAGGGTCCCTGAAAAGGCCTCTGTGTGAAATCTGATGCTGAGACTTCAGCTTTGAACCCCTGCTGAATGTCTTTGGTGCAAAGGAGACCCAAAGCTGTTTTGTGGTATCAGTGGACACCCAGATTTGAAAAGACACCAGAGCCCACATTGCTGTTTTGGGAAATCACTTTTTGTCTCTTTGACATGTGAGAGAACTAATTTCTGCTATCATCACCATCTCGTCTGTGTCCACATCTGTCAGAATGGGCAGCCATCATGGCCTGTTATGACACCTTTCACTCAACACAGTGTTTCCAGAGGCAACACCAGGGAGAAAGAGACCAGGGTACTGGGCCTGTCTCAGGAAGTTGCTTGGAGGAACAGAAAAACACTCAGGCTTACACATTTCTTTCAACTGGCTAAGGTTTTCTTTTCTTTTCTTTCTTTCTTAAGATGGAGAGGAGCCGGGCGGTGGTGGCGCACGCCTTTAATCCCAGCACTTGGGAGGCAGAGGCAGGCGGATCTTTGCGAGTTCGAGGCCAGCCTGGTCTACAAAGCGAGTGCAGGACAGCCAGAGCTGTTAAACAGAGAAACCCAGTCTAAAAAAAACAAAAAAAAAAAAAAAAAAAAAAAATGGAGAGGAAATTCTTCTTTCAATTACAAATACAGCAAATGTTTTTCATGGTGTTTGGTGAGGGACAGCGGCCATCAGGAGCTTCTCTGTGCCCAGGTCATTGGTGTGATACAACACCATGAGCAAAAACAGCTTCTCTGTGCCCGGGTCATTTGAAGAGACAGCAAACTGGACCACAGGGCTGGGAACACACAGAGGGTGCTGACCAACACTTCAATTTGAAGTGCTTAGGCAGCGGTGTGGATTTGCACTGTTGTAGGATGACATGGATCTCCCAGGGTTGTCTTGCTCGCAGCTGTTCTCACTGTTCTGTGTGTGGTAGCATACACCTGTAAACTCCTAGCATTCAGAGGGCAGAGGGAACGTGGGCAGGAGAACATAAATTCAAGGTCATCCTTGTAGGTATAGTGAGTTCTAGGGTAGCCTGGGTCTTATGAGACACTGTTTCAAGAAGCTAAAACAATAACAACAACAACAATAAAAAAAAATGTTCTTTGAAGGTTTAGCAGAGAGGCATCCTGTGTAGAGAAAACACAGCCACCAGATGCCCTAACTTATATCTCCTGAGGACATTCATTGAACGTTGGTATCCGAATGCCTTAAGCTAAGCTTGCATCTGGAAGCCATAACTGAATACGGCTCAGATAAATGCTCATAAGAATGTGACCACTGCTTTGAGATCTAGTTTATTGTCATGTTTCTCATAATACTGCTCTAGTTTCTTTTAAATTGATACTGTTTTTATAGCAGTGCCGATATTCATAGCTATAATTTGGGCTAACTGTAGAATGTTTTCACAAAAGCTCCTTAGGTATTACCATTGTCCTAGCTTCATTTTTATTTCTGTGACAAAATGCCCGAGTATAAAAGAAACTAGGAAAGAAGGTTTATTTTAGCTCAGAGTTCTAGGTGACAGTGTATCTTCTAGGGTAACTCAAGGCAGGAACTTGGGGTCACTGGTCATGTCCACAGCTAGGAGCAGAGAGAGAATGTCTACTTGTGTTCAGCACCAATTAAGGATCTTCTCACCTCAATGCAATCCAGACAATCCCTTTAGAAATGCCTTCAGGGTAACCTTGATCTAGGCAGTCACTCTTTGTCACTCCTCTCTCAAGTGATTCCACATTGTGTCAATAGGTGGTTTAAGAGAGCCTAGTCTCATAGGCTCATATGTTTGAATACTGTATCCCAGTGGGTGGCCTTGTTGGAGGAAGTATGTCATGGAAGTGGGTGGCTTGAGGCTTCAAAAGACTCACCATTCCCAGTTTCTCTCTCTCTCTCTCTCTCTCTCTCTCTCTCTCTCTGTGTGTGTGTGTGTGTGTGTGTGTGTGTGTGTGTGTGTGTGTGTATTTTCTGTTTGTGGATCAGGCATGAGCTCTCAGCTGATACCCTAGCACCATTCCTGCCTGCCTGCTGCTATGGTCACTGCCTTAATGGTGATGGGCTCCTAGCCCTCTGGAACCCTTCCTTGTAGAAGTCACCTTGGTCATAGTATTTAGTCACAACAATGGAAAAGTAACCGATGTAGTCAAGTTGACTGTGATCCATCACAGACAAGTAGAAGCAATCCATCCTTCTTGTCCTCCTTTTGTGTCTAAGGTACATAAGCCTCTGAACTTCCAAGCAGCTTGGCCTGGGTGGAGATCTTGACTAGAGTCTAACTGAAGCTTGGCTGACTGAAGGAGTTTGTTGTAGCAGTTGTGGTACATGTCCCCCAGAACACTGGGCCCCTCAGAAGGGAAGAAGAGGAGAGAGCCTGTTAGATACCTTGGTTTTTGTCAGAGCAAGGAGCAGACTCTGTGTCACAGTCATAGAAGCTACATGCTGAGGGGAGGTCTCCTTTTGGCCACTGAGGAGGCTGATGCTACAGTCTACTATAATTGAAACAAAGAATTGGTCAAGTAAATGAAGCCAGTTATTGGAGAAATTAGGGTTACTTCACTCACCTGTGCTGTGAACCTTTCTTGCTAGTACCCCCTATACTTCCTAGTGGCTTTTTGGATGAGGGACTCACATTTAAATGTCACTTGCACTAAAAACTCTGATCTCCATGGTCACTCACAACCCTCACACAACCCTACATGTTATACCTAGATGAGATCCTGGTTAGGAAGGTTAGTGTCACCATTGCCAACAATCTGTATCTGCCCTTCACCACTGGTTTCTGTGAGATCATTTAATAATAATCAACAACAACAATATAAAAATAATATATGTTGAGGAGAGAGAGGAAGAGAAAATGAGAGAGAGAGAGAGAGAGTCTGTCTGTCTGTCACAGCATGCCCATGTGGAGTTCAAAAATGACACTGTGGAGTTCATTCTCATCTTTACTTAAGCTTCAGGGTGACACTCAGGTTTTATGTTTGAATGACAAGTTCTTTTGCCCACTGAGCCACCTACCCAAATAATGGGGTGGTGTTAAGCATTCTAAATGTTGATTGGTCCTGTTTGCTGTCTGTTAAATAAATGCTGAGGCCTGGAGATTGGGCAGAGATAGAGGTAGGCAGGACTAAGGTGCACGGGCTTTTTGAGAGACAGAGAGCATCTGGGAAGGAAGAAGGTTGCCGGAGGAGAGAAGCCAGGAGCAGACAAGGAGGTCAAGGAGGACACGCCATGGGGTAGATTAAAGAAGATCCTTCCACTTGGCTTGGAACATGAGCTTAGTGTGGAGAATAATAGTCCAAAGGGACGTATGTATATATGGAGTCATATTTGGGTAATAGAACTATGAGCTAACTTAGATGGGCTAGGATTGCACAACCCAGGCCTAGGCTTGTTAAAAATCCAAGTGGTGTCTGTGTGTATTCATTTGTAATGGTGGGTTAAGGATTAATATCAGCCAACTAATTAATATCATATAAATACTAATAAATTGTTTAATTAGTTATTTTTTCCAATTACCGTCCCTGAAGTGAACACATGAAAATATGGACACATTCCACTTCATGTAGTGAGGACTGGTCAAAGTTATGGCCCTGGAGTCCCAGGTAAGGACTGATCCCGTCCTATCCCTGCCTTCTTGATTTTGATACTTGGACTGACACAACTTCCCATGAGGTTTCTTGTTCTCTTTGGCAAAAATCTACCATCTATTATCCTCTTAGCTTCTGGAAGAAGAAGTGGAGCAATGTTGTGTTGCCCAGCTGCCCACTCTGAGTGCCAAGCATTTCTGTACAACCACTGCACTATACTACCCATGTACCCAAATGGTGGTATCTCTTTGTTCCCTTTTCACAAGGTGTAGAAGAAGAAATTGCTAAAAAACTGAGCAAAGGACCACTGTCTGTCATATGACACCCAAGTGATGAACCAAGAATGCAAAATGTCATATTCCAAGGCCAGATGTGTGGTCACATTGTTGAATCTCTTACTTTGGAATCTACTGGGGTCTACTCTAAGTATGGAAAAATGATGATTTGATTTGATCCAAGCTTAGCTCTGCATTAACATCCAGTTTTTTATCATGTAGTGGAAATGGGATTGGGTGAAGGCTACAATCTGAGCAGGTGCACACCTTACTCTCTCTCACCCTCAGAGTGCTATTAACATAGCAAGATGCAAAGTAAGATAATATACATTATACAGGACACCATGATGTCCTTACTGAGCACAGGAAAACATAGTTCCATAGAAATCCATAAGAAGAGATGAAACTTAGAACATCAAACAAGGATTGAAGCCTAAACTCCATGAGCTATTGCAATGAGGAATGTACTTCCAGTCTGGTACTTTTAGAGCTCCTAAACATTCTCGTCTTAGAGATTGTAGGCACTATGTGTCACAGGCATTTGACCTGAGCAGCTTGTCAAGCCAGGAACTGCAATGGCACTGGATAAAAACTCGTAATGTTTAATATTTCATGTCAGAGCAGGTAACAATAAAACATACACAGACATTGGTCCAAGGTTGAGAAGAGGGTCCTAGGAACATATCCATTCACTCTTCATATGGAGGCCTCAATAAACACCAACCCATGTTGTCTACAAATTCTGAGATAGGAGTGGAGTTACAGCTAAAAAGTAATCAGAACCCAGAGGCCCCAAGTGCAGGCTTGAGGGTGGCCACCATTCCAAGGAGATGCCTGGACTCTGAGAGGCATTTCTGTGACTCTAGGGAAGTAAGATGGCCCGGAAAGTGAGCCCAGATCACCTGTGAAGACATTCCTCCATGACATAAAAATACCCAACATGACTGACTTCTTATCAGACACACTGCTAAAGACAAAACAGGCCTCTGATAATTCCAGATGTGTTTTAAAGGAGAAAGGAATGTGATGTAGTCCAAATTACACAATGTAAGTCAGCCAAAGATAGGGCAATAGGAAAGTAGTTGCTGAAGCAAAGTAAGGGTGCTAACTTGGACATTACCCCCCCTCTTCATTGTCTGTTAAAACATCCTTGATGACCTTATTCCAGATGACCTTGAATCTCAGTGGCCAACACAGCCTGGCATTGGGCAGGGGCAGAATACACATATCCCTCTTATTGATTGTCTACCACTGTGAGTAGTTGCTGCTGCCAGGTCCCTCTGCCCCAGTGGGCACTGGGGACACCAGCTAATTGTGCTCTGGGAAACAGCAGGTGTGAGCAAGCAGTTGGTTTGTTTTGCCTGGTGTGCCTCAGTGGGAAAGCCCGGTGTGTGCAGTGCATTTTATTACAGTGCCAGTAGAGACAGGTCCCCTCTGAGGGCTGGCTCACTGTTCCCAGCCCCCTTTCTACAGCGTCTCTCTAGACATTTCCTGTCATGTCCTTTTTGTGTGTATGTTCCCTAGTGCTGTACTAACGAGGATCTTTGAAAAATGACTGGTATGGTAATGATCTACGGAACTTACCGGAGATAGCAATTAAACATGGTTAATGGCTGGGGTACACTGACACATTAAAAGGCCTGCAGACAGCGATTTATGAAGACAGCTCTGCCGCCTACTTGGTATCCAGTGCATTTCTCTAGTTTCCGCTTAGACGGGCTGGTCTCCGTTTGGAACAATTTCGAGGTCTTGTTCAGTATCTCTAGTTTCCAGGCCACCAAAAAAAAAGAACATTAACAAGCTTTTTTGTTTCTCCTGTGTTTCATTGCCTCAAGGTCCTAAGGTAGGCTGTGTCCTCATGAAACCCATGTCAACAATCCAATTTTCAGGGGGAAAAAAGGACATCAAAAGAGAAATTGTTAAGGTCTAAGGAGATAGATGGCTCAGTTGACAATGTTCTTGTCACCGAAGCATGGAGGATCTGTGTTTTTGTGTCCAGCCCTACATAAAGTTCCAAGGTTGATGGCTATTCTAGGTAGCTTTTCTTTTGCTGTGACAATAGCAATAGAAATGCCCAAAGGCAACTTGGAAGGAAAGGGTTTATTTCAGCTTACTGGTTACAGTCCATTATGCAGGGAAGTCAGAGCAGGAGCGGAGCTAAAAGGAAGAATCTGGAGGCAGAAATTAAGAGCCCTGGCCATGGAAGAGTACTGCCTATTGGCTTGCTCTTGATGGCTCATTCAGCCTTCCTTCTTATACAACCCAGGACCACCTGCTGGGGTACACCACTCCAGGGTACACACAGTGGGCTGAGCCCTCCCACATCAATCAATAACCAAGAAAATGCCCAATACACATGCCTATAGGCTAATCAGTTAGAGACAACTGAATGAGATTACCCCTTTCCAAGTGACCCTAGTTTGTGTCAAGTTAACAAAACCTAAGGAGCACTGTGGCACACACTCATAATCCCAGGGCTGGGGAGGCGGAAATGGGAGAATCCCGGGGGCTTATAGGTCAACCAAGCTAGCTGTATTGGTGAACTAACTGCACCTTCACTGAGAGTCTTTGTTTCAACAATAAGTTGGAGAGGTGGAAGAAGACAGAAGACGTTGATCTCTGCCCTCCACAAACATAGACATACATGTGCCTGCTCATTCTCATACGCAAATACTTGTTGATAAATACTTGCACAAAACTACACATACACACATATCAAGGGAAATTTTAGGTTTAACACCGGTGATTAGTTCTATAGCTGTATGAGGTGATTTGATGACAGTAATTGAAATGAATCACTAGGTTCCATTGTCCTAAGCTTTGCTGATTTCTTGCTCTAACAAATATTCTGCTTCCTGCAGGGAACAGAGCAGTCTAGCTCACCAGTGGTTAGCAGGTTCCAGGAGTATCACTTCCTTTGTCCAGCACCCTACTCCCGTGACATGAAGAAACCAGCCCATTTCCAGTCACATAACAGAGCCCATGGACACCACATTGTTCAATGTCGCCAGTTCCCCTAACAGTTGGATTTGTTTTCTTTTGCAGCTCTGGGAATTTATCAAGACTCTACTGACTAGCTCTGAGAAGAGTGTTGATAATGAATCTGTAAGCCAACTTTCTGAGCTATCACTATGATGTCTTTTCCTCTTTTTGTGGCCAAGAATGTGTAATCTCTTGCCTTTGAAGGTCCCTGATGATTTTGCATCATGAGATCCAAGGCAAAGTGTCCAGACAACTGGGAGGTAACTCAAAGTGCTGCATTTGAAAGCTGGACTGTGACTGGGAGAAAGCAGTAGAGAAGACCCTTTTGTGAGATATGTGATGGCCTTTGGATCATGGGAATAAGATATTTTAGGGCAAGACAATGGATATCTTCTTGTTAATGCCTCCAAGTTGCTCTTTGGTGAGTCTCTGAAATAAGCATGTTTCTCACACACAGGGTCATAGAAGGATTGAGGATTTTGAGTGTTTTGCTCCTAGGGGACATCGGTGAGATTACACAACGTTCGGAGGAGCCCCTCTGCTTTTACTGGGACCATGTTTCAAAGCACAGAAAAGACCTCTATGCTGCGCTTGGCTCTGGCCTATCTTGTCTGCAGGGACAGAGAATATTCCTGGGGAAACACGGAAGCCCCAGAAGCCACAGCTTTTCTTCAGAGTTGGGGTCATTCTGAAACACATGGACTTAACGCTCAAAGCTCAAAGGATGACTGTGATTGAATGAACTGAAGATAAATTAGGGTCATATTTTATTCAACCAGGAGGAATGGAATCCAGCACAGTGCATTTCCTGTTCTTTGGAAATATGTCCTGTCAATGCTGGTATTGAAAAGAAGGACAGAGAAGACACCCTTCCAGACAAGCAAAAGCAGATGTGACCTTGGCTCTGTGACCTATGGCAGGAAGGGACCTGGAAGGACTCAGGAAGCTTCCAGACAAGCAAGTGTGGGTGTCTTTTGTCAGGTCTCAGAGAGTGGGTACTGCAGAAGACTTTCTGTGTTTTCTGTTGATAAACACTTGCACAAAGCTATTTATTATTGTAATACGAGCAGGCTACAATAAGCTTTATAAGTTTCATTTGTGTTCACAGTTGCATTAGTAACTTTGCTCCTCCCTGAATCCTAAGGGGTGTTTGGTTGTTGTTTGTTTTTGTTTTCTTTTTTAAATAGAGCCAAATACAGGAAAGAAGGAAGAATTTGACCACTGCCTGGTTCTCTAGTATGCTAGGAAGAGGTGGCAAATGGTCTCCAAAGGGTGAAAAGGTGACATGAGGGGTCTTTCACAACCTTGAAGCCTTAGAACTCATCAGGGAGTCCCCTAGCCCCAGGTTTACTGGGCTTCCATTCACTCAGGATGGCTTGGGCTTTCCTCCACCCATTCTCAGCAGTTGGTTATTAAGGGAGGAAGAGTAACAAAAGCACATCTCAACCAAGGGGCATTCTGCATTTGTGGGCGTGGAAGGAGGAAACCTCAGCCTAGCCATTGTTAAGAAGCCCAGCAGCTGGCAGCTCAGGCCAGCTGCACCGGCTTCACGGGGCTGCTCCCAAGCTGCTGCTTTTCCAGCCTCATTCAAGTCCAAGTGGGACCATGTGCACGCCTGTTGTCCCATAGGTTTTAGGGAAATGGGAGGCCATCTAAAGGACACACAGCCTACCAGGTTAGGCTTCAATTTACATGCCAAACAACTTGTTTCAAGGTCAGTTTTTCCTTGGGCCAGAGGTTAGTTATTGTATGTACATGTGTGGAGGTGCATGTGCGCACACGTCTGTCTGTGTATGTGCGTGTGTGTATGTGTGAATGAGGAAGAGGAAGGGAGTGAACATTTATTTATTCTTAAGTCTGTCTTTGGAAAGGATACTTTATGGCTGGTACTGTCCCCTGGGGTTTCTAGGTGAATTAATATGCTGCAGGCACACACACACATGCACAAACGCCCCATGCCCACCTCCATCCTGACATGATAGATGGTAGACTCGACCTGGGACCCAGAAGGTCATACTGTGTTAACGAATGAATCTTGACCCATTCTTTCACTGTAGCCTCCAGGAGCCCCAGACCGCTCCTCATTCCTTTCCAACTTAGCCTCCCCCACCCTAAGCAGCAGCTTCCTTTGTTAAGGACCCAGAGGGCAGCTGCTGACTCTGGGGCTGGAGGGAGGAGTAGGGGAAGAATCGGGTACAGGCCTGACCAGGCCTAGTGGCAGGTTGCCAGATAACACCCTCCAACAAGCTCCTCTATTCCCTAGGTAGATTTTTTTTTTTCATGGATGCCTTACATTTAGAGAAGTGGGTACAGTCTGGAAATTAATTGACCACACACAGATAGTATATTCATTAAAAAAAAATCTAAACAGCAAGTATCCTATATTAAAACCCCACATTGCAGTACTTTAAACAGGGCTCTGGTGTCCCACAATGTCGCAAGGCTTCTGCAGGGATGCTGGGCTTTGTTATCCTCCATTCTTTCCCTCCTGCAGCCCTGTCCAGAGCCGGCTCTGCCTGACTCAGTTGGAGGAGTCTGGTGAATTATGCATCACCGAGAGAGAATGTCTGGGCCTTAGGGGCTGGCCTTCAGCACAGACAGCCCTGCAGATGCAGACTGGCTTCTGCCTCCCTCCTACTGCCATCCAAGCAGCAGGCTAAGATGGTGGATCCTATGGAAATAAGATGGGGATATTCATGTGATCACAGCTACCATACAGATGTGGTCCAGGTCACCCGTGTTCCATCTAGCACAAGGAGAGCTGTCGAGGGACCTCTCCATATGGTGGAGCATGGAGCATTTTTTTTTTTTACATTAAATGCTTTCATTTGAAATGAATTGGGCTGTGCAGCTTCATTCCTGGAAGTCTCAGGAAAAGCCCTTTCTGACTGTTTTTTGCTTTTAGAAAGGCGATGCCTTCACCTCCAAGGCTGTGTTGTGTCCCTGAGCCATGGTGGTGTTCTCTCCACTTCAAAAATACACAGGGACATGTGGAAGTGTTCTAATTTTTTTTTTCAGATCTCAAACCATATGCACCAAATTTTCACAGACTTGATCTTAATGCAGATAAAAGTGAGAAACCCCGAGGGGGACCATGCTGTAGAAATCCCTGCATTGTAGACTCTAATTTAATCATCCCTAGTCACAGAATTTCCTTGCATAAATTACAGCCTCAATGATAACATCGCTTTCACCAAAGGTGGCCTCTAATCGATTGGACTCTCCCAGAGATGGCTGGGCTATCCAACCAGACGAGTGATGTGCAGTGTGAGAGAGCTGTGGATTGCACCTGGGGCTTCCTAAGCTGAGCAGCTCCTGATGGCTGTTTGCTTTTTCAGCTGATTTTACTTTTCACCTTGACATTTGCTAACTGTTTGGTTTTTATTTTCTTGGAATAGAGGGTTATTGGCAACTGCCTGCACTTGGGCACCTGGAGGAGGGGCATCTAGTGGATTACCTCACAGTGGAAAGTGATGATAGAAACCTTTTTCAGCATGTGTACATCTCCTGCCTTCTCCTTCTCTCTTTTCTCCTAGCCCTTGAAAAACATGAGTTTTTTAAGATGTCATTTTCATGCTTTGGGGTACGCTCGAATATGACTGATAGCAATGTTCATTGAAGCTATGATGAGCACTTTTGGGGTTCTGGCCTCCCTTTCCCAAGACCTTAGCACACAAAAGGGAGTCTTTTTATGTACCATGAAGCATGATTTGAAAGCCTTACTATTAAAGGGAGGCCCTCAGTCAGCCATCAGTCTGTGTCTGCGTTGTATGACTGAGAGTACTCTGGATGATCTCTTTGAAAGAATGGGTTGGGGAAGATTCTCACAGAAGTATCTGGTCTCCATCCTTGGAACTTCATCCTACAAAGGACTTCAGACAGAAGGAATTTAGGAACTCACCAATACACCACTCTTGTTTCTAATTGGGTTCACTTCGACCAAACAATCATTTGCACATGTTCCCAACTGAAGGGTGCTTTTACTGACAAAATTCTCAAAGGAGGTTGAGCTTCACATATATATATATATGTAAAGGAAATTATATATTATATATGTATATTTATAGTATATACACCTATGGGTAAAGGAAGTGTGTGTGTGTGTGTGTGTGTGTGTGTGTGTGTGTGTGTGTGTGTG
>CAJQZJ010008952.1:574219-654046 GCA_907164525.1 Lophiomys imhausi
GTGTGTGTGTGTGTGTGTGTGTGTGTGTGTGTGTGTGTGTGTGTGTGCTGAAAAATCCATTGGGCACTGAGGCCTAACTATTGGCAACTTTATTGGGTTCTTCTTCCTACCTCTCTACAGCACTCCTGTCCTTTCCAACCCCCCAACACTAGGTAGGAGACAAAGAATGTCAGAAAGGAAAGGGGGCATCTATATTGTTAGACTACTTCATGCTGCTTAGGGGCATCTTGTTCCTTGGGGCAAATTTGATCTTCATTGTCAGGTTATCTCCAACTTGCAATCTAGCAAATACCACCAGCAGCAGGAGCAAACAGCAGGAGGATTAGCTGCCACCACAGCCCTCTCAGGGCTCTAGCATTTATTATACACTTCTAGAAACTATGTGCAGCTTGCAAAATCACATCCCTGACAGAGCATGAGACAAATCATTGTTAGCTCCTCAGGTCAATCTGAAGCAGCCTCATATTTCACACCTGAGATTAAAACAAAAGCATATTCATATAACATTTCTGTGATTTTAAAGAAGCCAAAAATCTCACAACAGGGCAGAAGCACCCAGCTGGGGATTTAATAAAGGTGGAAGACTTGACTGAAAATTCTACAAGCTATCAGAGTCCTGCATGATGCAATGATTAGGCTGAGGAGGTGTTTCAATAGATAAGGGAGTTTTCTGAGTAAGTATGATGGCCAGGTTTCAGATCCCTAAAACCCACATAAAATCTGGGTGTTGCTGCCCATACCTATAAGACCTGGAGGGAGGGGCAGAATGATTGCTGGAGTTTGCTGGCCATCAACCCCATGGATCAACAGTGAGCTCTGGATTCAACGAAAGGTCTTATCCTAAGGAAATGGGCAGAGAGTGTAGAGCAGGACACCTGACATTTCCCTTTAGCTTCTTTACATGTGTGTAAGGGCTGAAGCACCTGAACAAATGTGTAAAAGCCTACACTAAACACATAAATGCTGTAATTATCCACAATGCAAATCTCTACTGTAGTTTGTAGTCCTGGCAATATAATAACACCATCCGTGATAAAACACCACCAAGGAGAAACAGATATTTATTCTTGGGGATGAGATAGCTGGACACAGGACACATATGTGTGTATAAGCGTAGGCAAATTGTGGTTACTGGTTGGTTGGGCTATTTGCTTGCTGTCCCACCACATCTACACAACAGTGGTAAAGAGCCAAGATGCTGAGTGTAATGACAGCAGGGAGCCTGATACGCCCTTTGGGTAGTAAAGCTTTTTATGCAAACTCCGCTTGTTTACAAATAGGAAGGTGCTGAATAGGACAGAAATAAATAACCGTGGTGATGACTAAAAGGTCAACAGCAAATGTTCCTCTCTCCAGTACTCACTCTTGAGCCCTGACTATGATGTGAAGAGCTTGATCTATCTGTGCCAACCACTGTGTGTCTACAATGTGTAACTTGAAGTGATTAGGCTGACGGCTCTTTTCTGGGAAAATCTGTCATGGTGGGAGCCTTGCTTAGGTTGTAAGAAAGACTAGAACACTCTGGCAATGGGTGTTGGCCCAACATTTGCCAACTTTGTTCGTATATACTTCACACTATATACATTTCCCTGTCACATTAAGAAAGGCAAATCTGCTGAGACAATCCCATGGGCTTTGTCTCTTGCTATAAATAGACTCAGTGCTGGATGAATCTTTGAGAGCGAAGTCATCACCTCTGGCCTGGGAGCCCTTCCGCTCTGAGTTTCCAGCTTGCTGCTTTCATAACCTGTCTGCATAACTCTGACTTCATCCTTCTCAGTGAGACAGGCTTCATCTTTGTGTGTGTGTTGTCTGTGTATGTGTGTGAGTGTGTATGTGCACACGCACATACACACTCACACACACTTGCAAGTACTAGCATACTTGTGCATGGAGGCCACAGGCTGTTTTCTTAAGACAGGTTTCCACTAGATTTTTTTAAAGACAGAGTTTCCCAGTAAACTGGGAATTCATGTCTCAATGGGCTCCAGGGACCCTCCTGTCTCTGCACCCCCAACCCACCCCCAATGCTGGAGTCACAGACACACTTCCCTGCCTCTAGCTTTTTACACAGGTTACTAGGAACTAGGGATTCTTCATCCATAGAATGAGGAGCAAAGCTTCCTTGCAGAGCTAGAGTGCGGAATGCTGTTTGGCAGGAAAATCCTGCAGCTCGCACAGAAGCTTAAAAAACAGCAGCGATTTCCTGTCCTGGGTGTGCACAGCAGCTTTCCATGCACGTGCTTTCACAACTGTGGATTTAACGATGGTAGATTGAAAATATTCAGGAAAAAAATATCCCTCTGTACTGAACACATATAGATCTGTTTCTTTTTGCCAGAGATGTAAGGCTCATTTGCAGAGCTGTTACACAGCTTTAGGTGTGGTAAGCAATGGAGAGAAAGTTTAAGGCACACAGGAGACTGTGGTAGGTTACATGCAAATGTTACACCATTTTATACAAGCACTTGAACATCTGCAGATGTTGGCATCTATTGAGGGTCTGAGAACTAATCCCCAGTGAATACAGAAGGCAGACTGAATGTTACTTGGTCTCATGCCTTTAACATTATTTAAAGCAAAGATATTCTTCTAGATTAAGTATTAAATGGTCATAATTGCAGCTGATTTAAAACACAGATAAGACAAGCCCTTAGTTTTTCCACCATTCAGTTAGTGCCTCAAATTAGACTCCCTGGGTCTTACACTGTAAACAGAGTGACATTATATATAACCCTGAAATCCTCAGCAGACCATGGAAACTACTTGGGTAGAGACTCTGGGTAGGGATGTGAATCTTGAGAGAAGTGTATGAATTGGAACCCCAGTGCCTCTTTATATTTGGCTAGCCCTACAGGTGCCCCTCGGGTTTGAATGGGAAAGAACCATGCTCTTTGGTGCAGTGTGGCTAGGAACCAGCTGTACTGATATTGGGTCTGTTTTCAGGGTATCTTTCCATAGTGTGGCCCTCATGCCTATGAGCAACTAGATCTCTACTCCATCTGCAGGTGAAAAAAGAGAAGAGGTGAAGGCCAAATTTCAACTCTCCTTACCCTGGATAGACCCTCTGCCTTGCCATAGATTGGGAGTCTGTGTTGATTGGAGACTCATCTATGAGTGCAATTCATTCCACAAATCACTCCTCTTCTATGCCTCAGGTATTTGCTTCCCATGAGGAGAAGACATGCTCCGGGGCAGAAAGGACCCTTCCAGCTTTCTACTGTCATATGTTCAATCAGATCAACTATACACCACACCCAGACAGGCTGGAAAGAAGTGGGACGAGGCACTTCTTGGGTTATAGTAGGCAAAGTATCAGAGGCTGTAGTAGATAGATTCTAAGTAAACTCAAAAGGTGTCTCCACTGTGTGTGTGTGTGTGTGTGTGTGTGTGTGTGTGTGTGTGTGTGTGTCTATGTGTGTGTACCTCTGTGTGTGCCTGTGTGTATGCAGGTATACACTCGTGTATGTGTGTGTGTTTACCTGTGTATGTGCCTGTGTAAGTGTCTCTGTGTATGTTTGTCTGTGTGTGTGCCTCTGTGTGTGCCTGTGTGTGTATGTGTGTATACCTGTATGTGTGTGTGTCTGTGTGTACCTCCGTGTGTATCTCTGTGTATGTTTGTGTGCCTGTGTATGTGCCTCTGTGTGTGTTTGTGTATCTGTGTGCCTGTATGTGTGCCTGTGTGTATACCTGTGTGTGTGTGCGTGTATGGGTGTGTGCCAGTGTGTGTGTGTATGGAGGCATTCACTCATATGTGTGCTTGTGCATGTGTATATGGAGGCCAGAGTTTGATATCAGGTATCTTCCATTGTTCACCACATTAGTTTTGAGACAGGGTCTTAATTTGAAATTCACTGATTTGTCTAGACTGGCTGGTTGGTGGGACTCAGGGATCCTCCTGTCTCTGTGGTCCCAGCACAAGGGTTGCAGGCCTAGGCTGCATCTAGCTTTTTCTATGAGTGCTGAGGAATGTAAATTGAATCCCTCAAATGTTTGTCAAGCACATTGCCAACTGTGTTATTCCCCTGAGGTCTCCTTTGGAAAGACCATGAAAATATGACCTGGTAGGTGACTGACTAAAAGAAACCAACCCTCATCCTTTAAGGGTCAGTGGAGGGACACAGGTTGTGCAGACAGTGGGGCAGGTTGACCAGAAGGCTGGGTCCAAGGATAATGAGAGAGAAGCCAGGTAGGCAGCAACTGAGACCAGGCCTTGAGAGACATTTCAATCTGAGACTATTGGCTTGACTGTCAGCTAGCTGAGGCATTTATTCACAGGGAAATAGCTCAACCTTGTTGCTCTGGGTTGCAGGCAGGTCAATGACAACCACAAAGAGAGCTAAAGAGTTTGTGGATGGAGAAGCAGCCAAACAAAACTACGGCGGCAGTTCAAGATCTGTTGGATGCTGTGAGCATGTTCTTTAACCTTTCTCCCTCTTCTCATCCTACAGAATTGTGCCCGCTTTCCACCTGCCATGGGGCACATTCAGCCCCAGAATGGTTTTACACTGTCACTCTCAGAGTTTCTTTGGGGTCCATGATGATTTCCCAAGAAAGGCTGCTACATACTCAATGCACCTGCTTTTCTCTTTGCCCGTGAAAGACTCCATAACACTCATATTAAAAAGCTTGAACAAAGCAATCATGCACAAAGACCAAGGCCATAAGTAGTAGCCAGGAACACTATACACATAGCTGGCCTAGCCTCTAATTGGCCTAGTTCCCACTTTGCTCCCCAAACTGCTTCCATGCCTGGAGGCTGGGACAGTACTGTTCTCTCTGGGAGCCACTTTAGATAGCAGCTCCCAACAAACATGGAGGGCCAGCATTATGGGCTTCATTTCCTTCACAGTGAGGCTGCTTTGTGGTACTGGTGTGGTGGTTGGTTTTTCATGTACACTGCAAGCTTAGTGCTTCCTTCAAGCTGGTCCAATTTGCATTGGCTGTAGAAACATGAACTGCCTATTCTCCTGGGATTGCTACTGTTTCCAGGCCTGGAATGTGGCACACCTGTGTTCTCCCCCACGGTGATGCTGTGTTTTCAGGAGGTGCTGTGGAAGCCTGGGCTGGCGCAGGTACTAACACTACTCCCTGTGGCTGAAACCAGCCAAATCAGGGTGGCTGGCTGCCAGGAACCAGTGCCTCTCTCATAGGGTGCCTGGCTGGAGGGTTGCTGGGTTCTGAGTAAGGCCACTAAGAACGTTACTCATGATATGTGCAGGGTATAAAGAAGTGCAGGTCAGAGATCCTTGTTTGAGAGGCTTGTTGTGAAAAATGACAGAGCCCTAAGGTATCGATGGGGCAGTAGCAGGGATCTCTCCTCCAGAAAAGCTGCCTCCTGCTTCTGCACAGGTGGCCTTGTGGGCCTTCTGTCTGTGTCCATGCTGTGCTGCCTGCCCCACCCCCCCCACTGCTACCCTTCATGTGGCATCTCTGCGCACTCTGTCTCACATTGCCCTTGACATCACCTTCTGCTGTTCAGTGGCTCAGCTTGCTCAGGGACGCTATGGATGTCCCACATTCTCCACTCATTTGATTTTCCCATTAGTGGTCCAGAGCTCCCTGGGTCCATAGAGCTGAGAGCATTCTTATTATATGCTTTTAATTATTTAGATAAAAGAAGCCCAGGATCAGATTTTATCCTGCAGCCTACAGAAGAGCCGAGACTTAAACACAATTCCACTTTGAAAAAATCCACACTTTACAAAATCAATTCAATGGAAGACATTCAGGAAAAAATTGCAGATTTAAAGGGTGATTAAATTTAATGCTGATTTTTGTAGATTATGAGTATTTAGTCAGGTGCTATTCATACAAGGGACAGGAAGCTAATGGTTTCTTTTTGGACAACTAAAAGTGTCAACTGTTGGGCTGGGGAGATAACTCTGTATGCAGAGTGCCTGCTGCATAAGCATGAACACCCACAAAAAAAGCTTGGGTACAGTTTGTAATCCCAGTTTAGGGAAAGGCAGACAGGACAGAAAATCAGCCTGGAGCTTGTTGGTCAGTCAGCCTAGCCAAGCAAATGCATGTCAGGTTCAATGAGAGATTCTGGCTCATACACAAGATGGAACGCAACTGAAGAGCGAGATCAGTTTTTGCCTACTTCAACACAGGTACACACATCTAGGGGGCAGGGGCAGGGGTGTCAGAGAGGGAGAGGGAGAGAGATATTATATTAAAAAAAAACAAGATAAAGAAAAGAGAAGATGTGTCAACAAACAAACAACCAGATTTGCCAAAGAAAGATCTGACTTTTGAAATGACACTGAATACCTTCTCATGAAGTCAGGATATGGGCCTAGTGCACCTGTTTCATAACCCAAGAGAGGAGAAGTCTTCTCAGTGCTGCAATACTTGAGTGTAAAGTCAGGAACTCAGTTCTACATGCTGCACAGACATGGATGGACACACACACACACACACACACACACACACACCTGTGTACATGCACATATACTCACATGTAAAACCAGTTGAGTAGCAATCAAGTATAAGTCTTCTCATAGATAAAAGGCTGCCTCTGGTACCTGTTTAAATGCCTGGTCTTCTCCCTCTTCAGAACCTCGACCCCATTTCCAGATGCTCTTGTAATGTCTTTCCTCCATGTGTTGGTATAATGCCTCCTCTGCACCTCTCTAAGTTCTGCCCATGCTTACTACATGTTACCTACTGTATGTAATCAGTGAAAGGACTGGGATCTTCACAAGCCCCTTCCAGAGTCTTCCCTAGGATCCCTGGCCTTTGTCATGTCAACAGAATGTAGGCCAATAAGGGGACTGTTCAAGGAGTCTCTCTGACTGGTGTCCCAGTGCCTCTTTCTCGTCTGCTTTCATTGTGGACAAGCTGACCTGAGTGTCCTGCTCCATCCAGTCTCAATCTGTGCATGCTAAGCTATAATGACAAAACTTTTATCATTATACATTCTTTTCAAATCCCTTCCTATCCATTTTCTTATCCAAGACAGTGATTTTTTTATTCCTGTTATACAAATGAAATTGAAGGGTCCCAGAGGGACACTGAGGCCCCAAAGAGGCTTAACCTATGGACCAGGCCTGAGGTTCCCATTCCCAGAAATGGGCTCAGTAGTTACTAGAAAAGCGGAACAATCAGAGACTGTTTAGCAATCTGGCTTGAGAAAAATAAGATTGTTTAGAGTTACTAACTGCTAAATGCAGATTTGAAAACCCTTCGTATTTTAGGATCAGCTCATGACCACCCTCCTGTTTTATGATCAACTGGTAATCAATTGATTGTTGACTAACTAGGTCAAAGGCACCTGTGCTTTTTTCAAAGGTTGCCTGAGCTTTTCAGTTTGAATGCTCCAATCACGTTAGCATAGTCAGGTTAGAATAGCTCAGTATCAGCCCAGATATCATGCTCAAAGCTTATTAATAAAATGATTAAGTTTCCATGTTATTATCTGGGATCTAGAACATGCTCAGAAAAGCCGCAACTTTATTTTTACATTTGGCTCCTAGATGGAACAATGATTTAAGCCCTAAATATTGATGTAACATGGAATTCTTCTGACTATATTAAAAATGATCACCTGGAAGGCTTGTTAGCAAATGGAGCACTCTTGTCTCTAGAGTTGAGACTGAGCAAGTTGGTGGGTGCACAGATGGTGAGGAAATCCCTAGAGATCAAGGGACTCTCCAGAGACCGCACAACCCTCTCTCTGTAATTGATAGTACAGTAAGAACTCCTATAGGTTGACATAGATCTGGGCTTATAGCCATCATTGCCCATTTTGAACTTCATGACTTTGAAATAACTGCTCAGATTCATTCTGATAGTTTTCTTCTCTTAAAAAATCAACAACAAATAAAATATTCTCCAAGGAATATTTTCAGGATTTGTTAAATCAGTTGATCAAATAAATCATTAAGTGAAAGAATCTCTGTTCATGTTCCTGAAAACTGGGCTGCCCTTTTGTGTGATAGAGTGAATATTTTATAGAAGTTTAACAACGCTTACACAAAAATACACTCCACTAGGAAATTAGTTTGTTGTTACATTTTTGAAAAATCACACACTGTTAGGTTTGCCTGATCTCCAGGTTCTCTCAGAATGCCTCAGTTTCTACTTGTTACAGGGTATGCCCTGCCCCCAGAAGCATTTAACCTGTATAACCCAAACATTTTGGGGCTCTCTCCCTTCTCTTCTCTTCCTCTCTCCCATTTCTGACTCCTTCCCCCACTCTGTCTCTGTCCCTCTCCTCTCTCCCCCCTCTCTCTGCATGAGCATGCTGTTTCTCTTTCCCTCTCTCACATCCAATAAAACTGCCTTCATATCTTAACTTGGCTAGATGGATCATTTTGTCAGTGGAGAAAACAAAGTAAATCACATACAATTAATGTTTTTCTATCATTGAGAACTTTGAAAGAAACCCTTTAGAAAGTAATTGTAATCTATTACTTTTTCTTACAACTTGTGGTAGACCAGATGTCCCAAAACCTGGCCTCTGAAACATTTAAGCACTTCTGGAAAGCAAATATTTCTTAGCTGTATGACTGGGTTCTCAATATACTTAGGAACCTGAGTAGTAGCCCCAAAGATGTGAACACACATTGGATTAACTCAGAAACAAAGCTAGTGAGGATGCTTTTCAACTTATTTGTCAAGGGGCTTCAAGGTGACGACCATAGGGGACAGAGTTGAGATTTTGAATCCACTTGCCTCCTAGATGAAACCTTCTTCTCTTCATTTTTCTTGGTGTGATTCAGGAGGAGGTTTACACCCATAGTGAGAATTCTGCTAGGGAGACTGTCTGCCAGTTTGGATCATGTACAAGAATACTTGGCTTTGTCAACTTAGCTTGGGGTTTAAATAAAACTAGATAAGAAGAGCTTCCCAAAATGCTTGGAACAGTGACTATGACTCATAAAAGGTCACCACTGAGAGAGTGAATCAAGATATCCCAGTTCTGACCTCTTTGCGGAAGCAAACAGAAACCATTCCAGAAAAAACAACTCTATTAAAGTCAACTCTCTAAACTTAGAACTCATTTGGAATGAGTATGTGTGAAATTAATATGTGTTAGATGAGATGAACAGCACAGATAGCCCACATGAAGAAAGAATTAATGAAATAGGAGACAGACCTGAATAATGTGTCCCAAGAGTATCAAAAGGAGTAGAAAGGATGCAAGCTGATGTCACTTCTTAGACCCCCATCAGAGGAATATATCTTTAGTATGAAAAACAAAGGACAGAAATGGAAAAGATAATGCTTGCGGAAATAATGAACTATTTATTCTGAGTCTAAATTCTTGGTGCTTTCTAAGAATAGATCCATGCCTTTGTAACCTCATCTCACACCCTTAACCAGAGGAAAGGACACTTAGAGTTCAAATTTATCTGAAGGGACATCACAAGGACCAAAGAACCAGTCCCGGTTTGCTATACAGTGAAGAAGTTGATTAGATGTGAATTCTACTAGATAGACCAGATAAAGTATAGAGAAGGCTGTGCTGACTATGTGCTTTCATGAAATAGGAGAGTATCATCTACTCATGGCTGCCTGCATATGTCATGTGTCACTGTAGGAATTGGCAGTATCTGACAGCTGCTCATTGAGTCAGTCCCTGTGGTTATAGTGAACATCAAACCTGACTCTTCATTATGTTTTCTCACCAGTACCTGAGAAAATGGAAGTTTATTTGTTTCTAGTTTGTATTTTTCTTAGAGTTTTCCTATGTAGTTCAGGCTAATCTTGAACCCTGATCCTCCTGCTTCAGTCTCCCAAAGCATAAGTTGGGGGGAAGAGGGAGGGGAAGGATAAGGGGAAGGACATTATGACAAGCACCTTGTAAGGACAAAGATGATTTTACTTGTACTTGGTTAAACTTCTGTACCCAGATATGTAGAATAATAGCAATGAGAATGGTAAACTATTGTTTTGATTTCCCCCTGATTTTCAAAAACCATTGAACAGTGATAGCTAAGTCTGAGCCATAGGGTTGTCCCAGTGCAGAAAGCAGCCCAATTCTGATGAGAACAGATGTGTTCTACTGCACTTTACATTTAAAAAGGGGGTTTCTTAGGCTTTAACCTGAAATTTGACCTTTTCAGAGGGAATTTTTTTAAATTAGCTAACCATTTTGTTGGTTATTGTTTTGATTGTTTTTTTTTTTTTTTTTTTTGGTTTTTCGAGACAGGGTTTCTCTGTGTAACAGCCCCCCTGGCTGTCCTGGACTTGCTTTGTAGACCAGGCTGGCCTCGAACTCACAGAGATCCGCCTGCCTCCCAAGTGCTGGGATTAAAGGCGTGTGCCACCACGCCCGGCTATGTTTTGATTGTTTTTGAGAGAAGCATTAACTACATATCTACGGTGGATTGGATAAGAATGGCCTCCATAGGTTCATAGATTTGAATAATTTTTTTTTATTATTTCAAGTTACATCTCAATCACAGCTCTCTCCTTAATTTATTCCTGATAACTTAGAATTAATTTAATTATTTATACAATTGCAACAGGTCATCAGAAGTAGAAACAATCTATCATATATTACTCATATTCGGTCTCATACAGATTCGCCAGGTCCATTGGCACAAGGAAATTAGGAGATTGACCAATTACTAATAAGAAATGTGTTAGAAGCCTCAAAATTTCATGAAAGACATCATGTTACAAGCTCAGGTTTAAAAAGAAAATGCTCTATCACTTGGCAACAAGTCAAAGAAATAATTTTAAAATATCCTACATGTTCTTTCCATAACCAAACTCCATTACCTGCTGGTAGTAATCCTAGAGGTACTAAAAAGAATAAAATATGACAAGTGGATGCGTTTCATTTTGCAGAATCTGGAAAACAAAGGTAAGTACATCATACCATTGATACATACTCAGGGTTTCAATGGACAACTGCTTTAAGTTCTGAAAAAGCTGATTGTGCTATTCCACATTTATTAGAAACAATGATATTTGTGGGTATACCTGCACAAATTAAGACTGAAAATGCTCCTGGATACGTATCTAATAAAATGAAGCAATTCTTTGCATATTATAATATAAAGCATATGACTGGTTTACCACACAATCCTACAAGACAAGCAATTGTAGAAAGAACTAATCGTACCTTAAAAGAGATGTTTATTAAACAAAAAGGGGAAATAAAGAATCCCAGGAATAGATTACATAATGCTTTACTAACATTGAATCTTTTGAATGTTGATGAAAAAGGTACCATTTCCGCTGAGAGACACTGGGCAATAGAAAAAAAAAAACTGAGGAATTAAATCAACCAATATACTATAGCAATATTTTGACCTTAGAGTGGAAACCCGCAATAGTTTTAAGAAAAGAACGTGGTTATGCATATGTGTCTACAGGGAATAAAAAAAAAATGTGGTACAAACAAAACTTATAAAGATTAGATATAACCAGGGACAACTTCCTATTACCTGAGACATGAATGTCTTCGCATGGTAAGAGTATCTTATTAACTGTCTGATGTTCATGATATTCCATTCTTTCATTTAGCATGGATGGAGCTTATGCTTCAAATGGACTTACAAAGTTAATATATGCCTTTCTCCTGCTCAAACTTAGAGTAAAAATTATTTTCAGATCCAAAGACTGAAAGACAACAATGATGAGAAAAAGAGACCAGATGATTTCAGCCTAACAAGACTGCTTCAATCACTATTTTAAAAAATATGCATGCAAATTAATCTCAAAAGGGCTAGCCCAAAATGATCCATCACGCAGAGACTGGACAACAAAAGCTAAAGCTGGCTTTCCCAGGAATCGGGTACCCAAAAAAATATTTTCACCTCCATTCCCAAGAGGTGGGATGGAAATTTTTTGTTATGTGCTATGTTATGTGTTGTGATTGTTTGTTATCATCTAGGATGAATGGATATGCTGAATGGATATAAGAGTGAACTGGTAATGGTCAAGGGAAAGTTAAAATAAGGGGTAGATTTAGGTATCTCTTCCTTTCTCTCTTTTCTTTTTCTTTCTATATTATTAAAAATTATTAAGATAATTTCATATATATTAATAAAATTTTGAGATTATTGGAAATATGAGATTATTGTATGTATATTGAAGAAACTTAAGGTTATTTTGAATATATTTAATATTATTTTGTATATTTGTGGAAATTAAGGTTAAATTTAAGGTTATTTTGTATATATTTAAGATTATTTTGTATATATTTGACAGAAATTTAAGGTTATCTTGCACATTGGTATTAATTTAAAATTATTTTGTTTATGTTTATTGATAGAAATATATGATTATTTTGTTTATGTATTGTACATAAGCAATTCATTTATACTATATAGAATTCTTATAATTATTTTTATTGTAGTTATATTTTAATATTAAAGAAAATTAGTTATTTAACAGAAAAGGGGATATGTGGTAGAAGTTAGGCCTCCTTAGTGAATTAGTATGCAGTTCAACTTAGCATATGGCAGCACCTAAGGAGGAGTTTGGCGTCCCTTTAACTTGCTGAAATGGACAAAGCCCAGTTGAAGCCATAGCTCTATGAGACTATTTGCATTATTCTACATGTTGATATCCAGTTAGACCAGCACCATTTGTTAAACAAGCTTTCATTTTTCCATTGTACGGTTTTGGCTTCTTTGTCAAAAATTAAGTGACTGAAGGTATAATGCAGGTTTATTTGTGGGTCTTTAATTCGATTCCATTGATCAACAGCCCTGTTTCTAGGCTAGTACCATGCTGTTTTTATTACTATTGCTCTGTAGTATAGCTTGAAATCAGGGATGGTGATACTTCCAGATTTTTTTTTTTTTTTTTTTTTTTATTGTACAGGGTTGATTTAGCTTTTCTGGGTTTTTGTTTTGGGTTTTTTTTTTCCATAAGAAGTTGAGAATTTTTCTTTCAAGATCCATAAAGAATTGTGTTGGTATTATGATAGGCATTGCATTGAATCTGTATATTGCTTTTGGTAGGATGACTATTTTCCTTGTGCTGATCCTGCCTATCCATGAGCATGGGAGATCTTTCCATCGTCTGATATCTTCTTCTATTTCCTTCTTCAGGGACTTGAAGTTCTTGTCATACAGGTCTTTCACTTGGTTGGTTAGAGTTACCCCCACAGGTATTTTATAGTATTTGTGGCTATTGTGAAGGGTGTTGTTTCCCTAATTTCTTTCTTGGTCTATTTATCGTTTGTGTAAAGAATGACTACTGATTTTTTAAAAATTAATTTTGTATTCAGCCACGTTGCTGAAGGTGTTTATCAGCTGTAGGAATTCTCTAGTGGAATTGTTCGGATCACTTTTGTATACTATCATATCATCTGTGAATAAGGATACTTTGACTTCTTCCTTTCCAATTAGTATCCCTTTGATCTCTGTAGGTTGTCTTATTGCTCTGACTAGAGCTTCAAGTACTATGTTGAAGAGATGTGGAGAGTGGGCATCCTTGCCTTGTCTCTGATTTTAGGAAAAATGCTTTAAGTTTCTCTTCATTTAATTTGATGTTGGCTACTGGCTTGCTGTATATCATCTTTATTATTTTTAGGTGTGGTCCTTGTATGCCAGATCTCTTCAAGATTTTAGCATGAAGTGGTGTTGGATTTTGTCAAATGCTTTTTAGGCATCTAGTGAAATAATAATGTTTTTTTTTTTCTCTCAGCTTGTTTATATAGTGGATTATGTTGATAGATTTTTATATGTTGAACCACCCCTGCATCTCTGGATGAAGCCTACTTGATCATGGTGTATGATACTTTAGATGTGTTCTTGGATTCAGTTTGCATGTATTTATTGAGTATTTTTGCATTTATGTTCATGAGGAAAATTGGTCTGAAATTTTCTTTTTTTGTTAGATCTTTGTGTGGTTTAGGTATCAAGGTAACTGTAACCTCATAGAATGAGTTTGGCAGTGTTCCTTCTGTTTGTATTTTGAGTAAGAGTTCGAAGAGTATTAGTATCAGCTCTTCTTTGAAGGTCTGATAGAATTCTGTGCTGAAATCATCTGGTCCTGGACTTCTTTTTTGGTTGGGAGACTTTTAATAACTGCTTCTATTTCTTTAGACATTATAGGACTGTTTAATTTGTTTACCTGATCTTGATTTAATTTTGGTATATGGAATCTATCAAGAAAATTATCAGTTTCACTTAGGTTTGCAAATTTTGTAGAGTACAGATTTTTTTTAGTAGGACCTAAAGATTCTTTGTATTTCCTCAGTATCTGTTGTTATTTCCCCCTTTCATTTCTGATTTTGTTGATTTGGGTATTTTCCTTCTGCCTTTTAGTTAGTTTGGCTAAGGGTTTGTCTATTTTGTTGATTTTCTCAAAGAGCAAACTCTTGTTTTCATCAATTCTTTGTATTGTTCTTTTTGATACTAAGTTATTGATTTCAGTCCTGAGTCTGATGATTTCCTGCCATCTGCTCCTCTTGAGAAGGTTTATTTCTTTTTTTTTTTTTCCTAGAGCTTTCAGTTGTGCTGTTAAGTTGCTAATATGAACTGTCTCCATTTTCTTTTTGAAGGCACTTAGTTCTATGAACTTTCCTCTTAGCACTGCTTCATTGTGTCCCATAAGTTTGGGTATGTTGTACCTTCATTTTTGTTGGATTCTAGGAAGTCTTTTATTTCCTTCTTTATTTGTTCCCTGACCCCGTGGTCATTGAGTAGCAAGTTGTTCAGTTTCCATGAATGTTTGGGATTTTTGTTGTTTCTGTTGTTGTTGAAGTCCAGCTTTAACCCATGGTGATCTGATAAGATACAAGGGGTTATTTGAATTTTCTTGTATCAGTTGCGGCTTGTTTCGTGACCAACTATATGGTCAGTTTTGGAGAAGGTTCTGTGAGGTGTTGAGGAGACAGTATATTCTTTTGTGTTTGCATGAAATATCCTGTAGTTATCTGTTAGGTCCATTTTGTTCATGACCTCTATTAGTCTCATTATTTCTCTGATTGGTTTCTGTTTAGATGACCTGTCCATTGGTGTGAGTGAGGTACTGAAGTCTCCCACTATTCATGTGTGTGGATCAATTTATGGTTTAAGCTTTAGTAGTATTTCTTTTACAAATGTGGGTGCCCTTGTATTTGGGGCATAGATATTCAGTATTGAGATGTCATGTTGGTGAATTTTTCCTTTGATGAGTATGTAGTGTCCATCCGTATCTTTTTTGATTAACTTCATTTGAATGTCTATTTTATTTGATATTGGGATGGCTATTCTAGCTTGCTTCCTGGGAGCATTTGATTGGAAAACCTTTCATCAGCCCTTTACCCTGAGGTAAAGTCTGTCTTTGTTGGTGAGGTAAGTTTCTTGTATGCAACAAAATGATAGGTCTTGTTTATGAATACATTCTATAAGCCAGTGTCTTTTTATTGGGGAGTTGATTCCATTGGTGTTGAGAGATATTAATGACCTTAGATTGCTATTTCCTGTTATTTTTATGTAAGTGGTGGTAGGGTGTTTGTGTGTTCCTTTTGGTTTAGCTGTGGTGGAGTTATTTGTTTCCTATGTGAGATTTGAATATTTGGTCACTAGTGAGTGGCATTACTTAACAGTGATTAGGAGATGTGGCCTTTATAAAGTAGGTGTGGCCTTGTTGGTGGAACTGTGCCTCTGAGGGTGGGCTTTGAGGTTTTGAAAAACCTATTATAAGCTTAGAGTCTCTCTCTTCCTGCTGCCTATGGATCCAGATGAAAAGGGTCAGCTTCTTCTTCAGCACCATGACTGTGTGTTTGCTGACATGCTTCATGTCATGAGGATAATGTTCTAAACTTCTGAAGCTATACACAAGCCCCAATTAAAACCTTTCTCTTATATGAATTACCTTGGTCATGGTATCTCTTCACAGCAATAGAATAGTGACCAAGACAACATCCCAGGCTGGCTTCAAACTCAGAAATAAAAATCTCTAGACCTTATTCAGTCTTCAGAGTACTGATATAACAGTACTACCACATCCAATGGAAGAGATTAAATCATTCAAAATACATCTTTCTTTCTTCCCTGCATTCCTTTTTTCTTTTTTGGTTTGTTTGTTTGCTTGTTTTTGAGACAGGGATTCTCTGTGTAGCCTTGGCTGTCCTGAAACTAGCTTTGTAGGCCAGGCTGGCCTTGAACTCAGAGATATGCTAGCCTATGTCTCCTGAGTGCTGGGATTAAAGGCATGTGCCACCAACAGCTGGCTGTAAAGCACATCTTCTTAATATCCAGGATTAGGCCTCGTAAATTGTCATGAATGCAGTGGTTTTCTAAAGGAGGGTCCTAAAACCTGGGGTGGGGAGAGATAGGACAGACCAATGAAGACTTTTACTTTATTGAAAAGTAAAAGGTGAGAGAGGGAGAGAAGAATGGAGAGAGTGAAGGAGAGAGATAGAGCAATAGAAGAGAAGTGATGATGGAGGGAGGGAAGGAGAAAAAGAGAGAAGGAAAGAAAGAGACAGGCCAATGGAGGAAGGAAAATGGTGGAAAAGGAAAGAAAGGGAGGAGAGAAGAAAGAAGGGAGGAGATAGAGCAACAGACACAGAGTGAGAGGGGGTGGGGTAGGGAGGGAGAAAGAGACAGATAGGCAGACAGACAGACAGACAGATAGACATATTTTGATTGAAGCTTAAATTCACAGTCAGGCCACTTGCCTTGAAAATGCTGGGATATTGGAAGGGTGTGGATTTTGTATGGTACATGTTTTCTCTCTAATTGCTTCACTTTCCTTGAGAGACCATCTGTGGTCATCTGACACAACCACACCCTTCCTCCACCTCTGTCACTTATGTCCTCTGCCTATTCACATGGTGCAGGCAGCCCTCAGAACAGTTACTTCACCTCCATCTCCCTGATGAATTGTGCTGGTTACCCAAGAAAAAAGGGCAGTCCAGGTGCAAAAGTGCAAAAAACATAACAAAACAAGACAAGACAACACAAATCAAAGCGACATGTCCTGTCTGAAGGAAGGCAGTGATCAGAAGGCAACAGAGTGAGAAAGAAAGAGAAGAAACCCTGACCAACTTGGTTAGGCTGACCTCCCTCTGCACTCGCAAGGCCGTGGGAATGTGATTCTAAGTACATGGGAGCATCTATTTTCTGCTATTCAAAACCATTAACATAACCAGTAGCATCTTTCTATGGAGAGTGATGCTAGTGGGTCCGGAGTCCCCCAGCCCCCAACAAATAAAGACATATGCATTTTTCATTTTTATTGAGGAACAGAGTAAATCGGAAATGTTGTAGAAATTAAAATTCAGGCTGGCGATGTGTGTAAGATTTTATGGCTCTTGCACTGAGCCTCTCTAGACATATACACTCCATTTTCTACTTAAAAATATTCACCATTCTTTTGTCAGTCAGTTCACCAACTGGAATAGGAACACTGGGAAAGGAAACATACTTAGAATTCTGTGGCTTCATTCTTCTGTTGCATTTTAATTAGAGACGCTATTTGTCTTGTGTGCTTTATCTCTAGGAACACCCCCATGTGCTGCTGGAAGATAACACTCTTCTCTGGTCTCTGAAGTTGCTGGGTTTTACTGTGTGTCTCCTAACACCCCGTAGGTGTATGTAATCTCACTGTAACAGAATGTTGTCATGTCTTGTTGACTAATTAAGCTCCCTCATTCCAAATCTCAGCAGCTGAAAGTTCAAGTGTTAAATGGTGGGAGAGCAAACCCAAGAGAGGAAGTGCAAGGAGGCTGCCCGGGCAACTGCTAGGTTTTTGCTTCTTGTTCTTATGCTGTGTTTTTTCTGCTTCCTGGTGCCAGGTGCTGCCTGGTTGAAGATGCTACTGGGCTCAAAGCAGAGCCAAGTGCACTGTGTGAGCATGAGATTAGGAGCTATGTTACATGTGGCTCATGGGGAAAGAGCTCTTTCTTTCAGCCTGGTGTTCCATTGTGGGTGTGGGAAATAGTATCACTGATGCATTTGTTAAGTCACAGCAAACATGGAGTTTTGATGAACAGTGTGCTAGGATCCTGAGAGGATTCCCAGGCTATCACCAACCCAAAGAGAAGATTCCTAGCCTCAGTGTATAAACCCAGTGGGGAAGAAAGGCTGGCATACAGAGGGTAATGTGGTAGTTGCCCTGATTAGGTGTTATTGTCAACTTGACACAGTCTAGACTCACTTGAGTAGAGGGAACCTCCATTAAAGAATTAACTCAATAATATTGGACTGTGGCCATGAGTGTGAGAGATTGTCTTGATTAAGAATTATATGGGAAGGTTTAGTCCACTGTGGTCGGCAACATCCTTAGGTAGGTAAGCTTTTGTACTGTTTAAGAAAGTTAGATAGCATAAACCAGAGAACAAGATAGTAAGTAGCATTCTTCTGTGGCTTCTGGTTTAGTTACTGCCTTGATTTCTGTTAGTGGTAGACTGTGACCTGAAGTATAAGCTGAAATAAACTAACACTATTCCCACTGTGATTCTCTGCCTCCTCCTTGTGGTTTGAGTTGTGAGCTCTCAGGTGTTCCTGTCACCATGCCTTTGCTCCAACATCATGGACTGCTCTAACACTCTGAAATCATAAGCCTGATTAAATGCTTTTAAAAAACGATTTGCCTTGGTCACGATGTCTTCTCATCACAGCAACAGAAAAGTCACTAAGATGCAAGAACCACCAGTTGCCCCGTAACCACTGCTCAGACTTACAGCCCTACCACATGACTCCAGATTAGCATGACTTGTACACCTGAGCGTGGAGTATACACAGTGTGGATAAGACAGCAGCAGGCTTATAACTAGCTCTAGTGTGGTTTTTACATCCGTCAATGAAGGTATAACACTAAGGATAAGGCAATGTAAGAGCTGTCAGAGCACTTCCCTGGGCTCTCTAAGTTCAGAGCATGGTGTGAGCATTGCTCTTTCTAGAGAACATCCCTCCACCAATGGGTGATCTCAAAGCTGGCAATTCACCTGGAGCTTGAAGTAGTTTGAAAAGAGAAAAAGAACCAATTGATTAGTCTATGTGGTGCCCAAGATTCAGAATGCCAGGAGCCGAGCATGCAAACCTCTTTGCACCACAGGCAACCGGGGTTCACTATCATTAGTAACAGAGGGAACCATTGTGGGTTAGCAAATTCCACAGATTAGCAAGCAGAAAGAGCATAATTAAAAGAATTAGGGACACTGAATCACGGTGTACAGTGTTCCTTTGTTTGGACAAGTGTAATTCAATTTTACTTACTTAGAATAATATTTCATAGTATAGCAATGAATGTAGTTTTTTCTATTTTGTAAAATAATAAAATATCATGAATATGACCCCTCCCTGCTATGCTGTTATTACGTGAGCCTGACAGGTAAGGTAAGACTACCTTTGAGCTGGGTTGGTAAAACGGCGACATGAAAGTGAGTAGAAACTCATGAAGGGCAGAGAGGCCTAGTGGTGCTAACTGGTTAATGAAACAACATGTGAAGACATGCATTTGGTGGATGTTTACAGTAGCCTCCTGGTGCAATCCAAATTGCTTCTGCTTTGGAAAACAGAGTCACCATTGGTCTCTGTGTGTGTGTGTGTGTGTGTGTGTGTGTGTGTGTGTGTGTCCCATCCGACTTTTCTTTCACTTTCTTTTCTTTTCTTTTTATGTTTTGAGACAGGCTTTCTTATTGGCCTAGAGCTTGCCAATGAACATGCTATCTGGCCAGGGAGCTCCAAGGACCTGCCTGTCTCTTCAAGCATGCAATGCAAACAATTAGAAAAATCAAATGTATAATGTGTATAACCTGTTTTCCAGGGCAAACCATAATGTCTGACTTCCTTAAGGTGGGTTCTGTGGATTCTACTCAAGACCTCATGTTTTCTGAGCACTTTATAAACCCATCCCTGGCCCAACCCCAGAGTCTCCACTGAAAAGTCATTCTTCTCCAAGCAGCAGTTCTTCCAGACACCCCTAGTTCTGATGACAGCCTATCTCTCCAGCTAAGCCATGTTGAGTGAAAATACAACATGGTCTTAGACAATTCCTCACAACTCTGCTTTTCCCTTTATTAAGATAGCTTTATCAGACAGGAGCACTCCCTAATTAACTCATGTAGTGATGTTTTCTTATGAGAATGTGGTGGTAAGTGGGCTTGTTCTCACATCGTTTTCTTCTTCCCTACCCTGCCTCCAATTCTTCCTTCTTCTTTCTACTCTCCCTTTCTTTTTTTTTTTTTTTGCAATTTTATATCTGTTTCTTTTTTTATAAATACTTTTTTTTTTCTTCAAGTTACATCTCAGTCACAAACCCCTCCCTATTCCCCCTTCCTATCCCACCCTTCCACCCTCTTCCCCCCAGAAGTTTCCCCTTTCAGTCCAACAGATGGTTCCTTCTCTTATAACAGTAAGTATTATACAAAACAACAGATATAAATATGCCACATTTATGAGAGTTAAATGGCCCAGTATACCTTCCCAATGTCCAGTTTATACATATTTGGCCCCTGACTTTAACATTCTACTATCTAACCATCTCCATGAGTTTAAAGGTCTATATGTGACTCAACATTCATACTAACTTGCAACACACTTTTAAGAGTATCTTCTTAGATCTCTAACACCCTCTTGATTCCTAAACAATTCAAAATTTAACTATGAGACTCTAGCTGTCTATTCTTCAACCACCTCAGAGACCTGAGAGGGATAAATATATCTGCTTATATAGGAAGTGCAGGGCCTGCAGCTTCCAAAACTAAGAAAGGACATACCAATGACTGCCTGGACAGTTCCCATTTTCTCTCCATACATTCCTGCATCAGTCTTCAGCCTTTGGGTCCTGTTTCTCTGACAGACATTTGTTGTAAAGCAGGGATTATGAAGGACTTACCTACCCTGTCTTGGCAGAGTTAGGCTGTCGACTTCCCTGCTACCAAGTTTTGTCCTTTTTGGACAGCAGTCTGTCTGCAGTTGGAGCAAGGGGTTTTTTCATGCCAAGAGAAAGGCTTACCACTAATTCAACCATCTTACAGTGGAGATTCTTCGATGCTTATCTTCTACTTGGAGTAGAATAGGGGGTGCTGTCAGGTGCTGATATGTCTCGATATCAAAAAAAAAAAGAAAATCTTAATTTAAGATAACATCTTTGAATGCCATTACTCTCCCTTTCTTGCTCTTGACTTTTCCTTCCTTCTTCTTACCTTTTCCCCCTTCTCCCTCCCTTTCTTCCCCATCTTCCTCTATTTATAGCATACTTCGAGTACATAGTGCAATGTCCTTATCTGTAGCCACCACATTATACATTTGAATTCTCTAATTTCTCTAATGTTTGCACTGCATGCTTGAAGCTTTCCATCTTGGGGCCAACAACCTCCCTATTTCCTTGTGGAAATTTGTATTGTTACAGTCACCTAGGAAAACAGCATGGTCGTCATTATGTCCTTCTAATCAGTGCGAGAATATGGTCCACTCTCCCCACTTCTGAGTACATGAGCACAAAAACTAAAATGGAATCTCAAAGGTAGGTAGCTCACTCCCTCCACTGCTGGACTGTTCACAATTACAAAGATATGGAATCAACTCAAGTGTCCATTAGCAGGTCAGTGAATAAAGAAAATGTAGCACACACATACACATGAGAAATAAAGATTATATAATGTAATAAATATGTATAAATATGACATATTATGCACATGCATATATATATATACATGTCAGATGAATCCTGGAAAAACATTCAAAGAGTAGAATTTGTGTCATTCTGCCTTCAAATGGACAACAAGTCTAAAATTATGAGATATAAAATATCAGACATTGTTTTCAAAACTCACATGTTTAATTTCTTGAGTTCTTTATAAATTATGGATATTAGCCCTCTGTTGGATGTGGGGTTGGTAAAGAGCTTTTCCCAATCTGTAGGTTGCCATTTTGTTTAAATGACAGTGTCCTTTGCCTTACAGAAGATTTTCAGTCTCATGAGGTCCCATTTATTGACCTTTGGTCTTAGAGCCTAAGTTATTGGTGTTCTGTTGAGGAAGTTGTCACCTGTGCCAGTGAGTTCCAGGCTTTTCCGCACTTTCACCAGAGAACTCCTACAACTGATAAACACCTTCAGCAAGGTGGTTGGATATAAAATTAATTCAAAAAAATCTGTAGCCCTTCTTTATAGAAAAGATAAATGGCCCAAGAAAGAAATCAGGGAAACAACACCCTTCACAATAGCTAAAAATAATATAAAATACCTGGAGATAACTCAAACCAAGTAAGTGAAAGGCCTGTATGACAAGAATTTCAAGCCCCTGAAGAAAGAAATGGAAGAGGACATCAGAAGATGGAAAGATCTCCCATTCTCATGGATAGGTAGGATCAACATAATAAAAATGGCCATCCTACCAAAAACTATATACAGATTCAATGCAATTTCTATCAAAATACCAACACAATTCTTTATAGACCTGGAAAAAGCTATTCTCAACTTCATATGGAAAAAAAACCAAAATAGCTAAATCAAACCTGTACAGTAAAACAAAAACAAACAACAACAACAACAAAAAACCATCTGGAGGTATCAAAGAAGACAAAACCCTACAATGGAAAAAGGACAGCATCTTCAACAAATGGTGCTGGTCCAGCTGGATGTTGACATGTAAAGGAATGCAAATAGATCCACACTTAACACCTTGCAAAAAACCTAAGTCCAAGTGGATCAAAACCTTAATGTAAATATAATAGAAGAGAAAAGGAGCTGCATTTTGTCATCATCTTGCTATGTACCATTTTGCTTCCCCTGGCATATTAGGTTTTTCATTTTTTGTTTTCAAACGAGTAGAGTCCTTTTCAAATGGTTTCTTCAACTACCCAAGAATACTTCTGCCCCATTTTGTTTTTTTCTGAATGGCTTTCTGAGGAACAGAGTTGAGTTTCCTGGAATGTCTGTATTACATCATAAAATTCAAACTTGACTCCCAACTTGGTGTTTTTCTCACGTTCCAGATCACAGATGCTGTGTGAGGAGAACACAGGTATCAAAGGGAGAAGCTGAAGCCTGTTGGGATTTTCTCTGTATTTAACCAGTGTGTTCATAATGTGTATTTCTAGCACCCTGCTGTGGGAGGGGCTAAGGCATCATCCTGGCTGCTGGTTCCCCTGGAGTGGTAACTCCTGCTTCATTCGTTCAGGTGTGATATGCCCTAAGACTATGTCACTGGATCCATTTCTCATTTGTTTATTCATTCAGAAAACTTGTCTTCAGTTGACAGCATTGGAATACAAGAGAATAATCTTACCTATAATGGTGATTACATTAAGATGCTAATTTTAATTGATAAAAATGTCTGGCTGGCCATGGTGGTAAACAGCTGTGGTCCTAGCTGAGGAAGCTAGAGAGTTCAGGGCCTACCTGGGTAAAAACATGTACAGAAAGGACCTTCCAAGGCTGGTCAAAAAAAAGAGAACTAGCTTCTGCACAGAAAGACTTAAGTCAGCTCCTACAGTGGAGTTTTTCAGTGCCAAGAAAGAAGTCTGTATAGATACCCTGAGGCACAAAGAGGGTATGATCAATTCTGCCTAGAGTTCAGGAAAGGCTCTGTAAGAAGAAATCATGACGACCGGATGGGGATGTAGCTCAGTCAGCAGAGTGATTGTCTAACATATTGAAAACCCAGGTTCAATTCCTAATACCACAAGCATTGGATGTGCTAGTATATTCCTGTGATACTAGTCCTGAAGAGATGGAGGCAGAAGGATCAGAAGTTAGCTCAAAGTTATCCTGAAGTACACAGCAAGATTCTGATCAACTTTGTCTACAGAGAGAGAGAAAGAGAAAGGGAGAGAGAGAGAGAGAGAGAGAGAGAGAGAGAGAGAGAGAGGGAGGGAGAGAGAGAGAGACTGGGCAAGCATGGAGACATTTTAAAATAGAAACAAGACATTTAAAAGAGACATTTTCAAACAAATAAGGTTCTACCAAGCCTAAGCCTGAAACCTGAAAAATAATAGTACTTGGTTTTCCTTTTGCTTTTTTGTGATCATGTGTGTGGTTATGTATGTGGGGTCACACATGTGTGCACATGCATGTGTATGTGTATCCACATCAAATTTGTGTGCATGTCTGTGGGTGCCAGAAGTCAACTCCTTGTGATTCGTCAGAAGCCATCTACTTTGTTTGCTTTGATACAGAGTCTTTCACTGACCCTGGACCTCTCATTCAGTGAAGCTGGCTGCCATTGAGTCCCAGAGATCCTCGTATTTCTGCCTCCCCAGTGCTCAGATTATAGGCATGAGATTTTTCACATGGGCTCTAAGGATTGAGCTCAGGTCCTCATGCATGCAGGGCAAATGTTCCCTGGACCAAGCTGTCTCTACCACTATTGCTTGGTATTTTGGGAGAATTCAGCCATTTCATAATTAGAGTAAAGGGAGGACATTTGAAGCATTGGATTTTTATAAATTCCACATTGTTTGTGAAGCATCTTTCTCAAATTATGCTTTCTGAGCTTTTCAATGGTCACTGCACTTTACCATCAGACCTAGAAGATAAGTCCTGTCTGATCTTATAAAATAAAACTAAGGTCTGCCAGTCATGTTATAGGGTGTAAGGCCACGAAACCAGGAAATGTGGTGACCAGGTCCATGTTAGGGGACTATCTTCCTAGCCATTACATCTTCTAGAAAGGCAATATGTCTCCTGTATTAGGTAGAGACTGACCTTCACTCCATGTGATTGATGAAACTCGCAGCATGTTTTGCTGTATTTTGATATGAAATAGCAGATTGAAGGAGACAGAAGATTGACTTTAGAGAGAATAGTTAGATCGCAGTTTCAGTGGTCAAGGCAAGTTATGGTGACATCCTTTAAATCACAGGACCAGTAGGAGAGAGAAAGGGTCTAACAACTGAGCTGTCAGGATGTCAGATCTCCTGAGGTTTGGATGCTGATTGGACAGGACAGAGGGAGAGAGACAAGGAGTCCCCATTATTACCACCAAGGAAAGAGATATAAACATGCTTGGCAAAGCACCAGACAAAGCAACGGGTAACCAGGGTTAAAAATTAGTCATGCTCTTTCTCTTGGATTCATCTACGCTCTCATCAAGAAAGCTGAAGTCCGTCTGGTATCACGACTCTCTCCCTGTTGTCCAATCAAAAAAGTCACAGAACCACAGAAGGAGACCTCCCACATGGTTGCCAGGGAGCACCTGCCAGTCTCCTCCCACCTTACTGTGTGCATTACATCAAAGTGTGTTTGTCCATCAGTATTGCTCCAGTTGCCATCATGGGAGCCAGATACCAATGGCTTAAGTAATAATGACGCATCTGACAGTTCTGGAAGATGGAACCTGAAATGAAGGCAGTGGCAGAGGTGGCCCCTCTGAAAGCTGGGGGGAGAATTTTTACCATACCCTTTTCTAGCTTTTGTGCCTTGATTCCATCTCTGAAGTCCCATGTCTTCACCTCAGGGTGGTGCTCCTTCTGTGGATAAACATGACTTGGATTAAGGACCAAGTCCACTCAAACATGCATCTTAACCAATCACACTCAATGTTCCTCTTTCCAGTTATAATCACAAGTGAAGAATAGAAGTTAGGAAGTCAACATGAGATTTTTTAGGAGACATAATTCATTCCATGCCACCATCCAAGGCTAACCTGTAGATAAATGTCCACAATGACAGGAATGATATCATCACCAAAAGCCTATGCTGAAAATGTCACCCACAACTGCTGATGACATCCACCCATGTTCACGCCCACCTGCCACATTTGGAGTTTATTCTAATGGTGTCATCGTCTGGTCATGAAAGTCAAGTGCAGTGTTAAGTTTCAAATGTTCTGCTCACCAGAAGACCATGAGGAAGCCTCTTTAACTTGGGCACAACCTTGAAGCATCTTTCTGTATAAGAGCAATCATGATACTTAGAGGGCAGACCACAGGACTATTTAGGAGACTCCTGCTTACTTCAGTACTCTCTCTCACCCTGGCTTTTCACAGAGACACCAGGAAGGCAAGCAAGTGGCAAGTGTAGCTAAGGCCATCAATGTGCTGGGGAGAGTATAGCTACTAATGTACTGTGGAGATAAGGCCCCAAGAAGTATACAGAGGACAATACATAGGGTGCACACTCATCTGAGAGATTCTAATGAACTCTTCCTGTGGTGCTGTGAGGAAGCCTTGTGGGATGCTGATGTCTTAAAGCCCCACCATCATTCATGAAAATAGTGTCCTTAAAGGGTTAGGCTGGAAGGAGGCTACAAAAGGAAATACACTATCCCTAAGGACTAGACACAGCATCTTCCCAGCATCCATATTTGTGAGCAATAATTTCTGTTGTTTATAAGTTCTCCCATGTAAAGCAATGCTAAATCATGCTTATACCCAACAATCCCAATATATAGGTCCCATTTTACTTTTTAGGGTGAGTTTTCAACCAATGTCTTTTCATAGACACAGACAAGCCTGCACTTGACCACGAGGCTATTTCTGAGAGTACTGCTTGAAATTTCTCCTTCATTCTGTAACTATACACTGAGTATCATACCAGAGAGTCAAGTTGATTTTCCAGGACTCGATAACAATATGTAGTATCAAGCTGACATAACCCCAAATCTTTATGGCTGCAGTGTATCTCCACCTTGAGCTGAGGCTACAGAATGTCCTAAGACACTACATTGATGTTTTAGAATCTGAGCCATATCTGACAATAAAACAGTGTTCCCTCCAGCCATGAAGGATACAGTCACAAGGAAGATATATGCACCACACAGCTTGCTCATGTTTCAGAGTTACACAGGTGATAATATTTTATAAAGTTGGGTGGTGTTAGGAGCTGGTTATCTCAAGCAAAGAATCATCTTTCTGGTTCTGGAGATAGAATTACCTACTTTTGCAATTCTGTCAAAAGTCATGGCAGTTCTGTGCTATCTGTGTCTTGGAAAGGATTTCACATGCAATGGTGGATCTGAGTCTGGGTGTGGTCTATGTTAGATAGTCAATAGGGGCTACTCACTTCTGTGATCAGTTTTCTGTTAGCAGAGGTAGATGAACAGGGGTTGGTGATAGGATGCCCACTTGACTGGGCAGATCTAGGCAGGTGGTAACCTTCCCATTGTGGGTGCTCAGAATTTGCTGGACGAATGAATGAATGAAGCAAGCAGCATGTGTAGAATGATATGCATTACATTTACAATGCTTCTTCACTTAGGAAATCACAAAATCTTTGGTTCTCTGGTTCCCAAAGTTCCCAATCCCCCCCCCCCCCCATATCTGAAAGATAGAATCTCTACAATGCACTAATGGTGTGAAATGTTGCATCACCGAGCTTCCCCACACCTGCACCTGATGTTCAAGAAGAGGAAGGGCTCTATGAATACTCAGTGCTGATGCCTACACTGGCTGCCTGGCACATCCAAGCCATCTGCTCGGGTGGTATCACGGCCAATTGCAGAATGACCTGACAGTTTTAAGGAACTCTGCATACCAATCACATTTGATCTTAGATAGCTCATCTGCATAACCCAGAGTGTGACACAATGAAATAGCAGGGGCTGATGAAAGCAGCTTCAAACTATGAAATTCTGTTTTACTGAAAATGGCCAAAATTTGACAGTGGTGTGTGCCCTTCAGATAGATATGATTAAATCTGACTTGCATTAAGTGACCTTGGCTGCACTAATCACATGCCAAGTAGGTGAAATAATGAACACAGGTCATGTTAGGACCCTGCTACCTTGCAAACCTTCAGAGAGTCCTAGACTCTTGTACTTGGAAATAAACTCAGCAAACCACCCAGAATTTCATTAGATAGTTTTCCCATAACACGCAAACATCTGTTACACTAAAAGTTAGTTTGTATTTTGAAAAAGATGCATCAGGAAGCATGAAGTGAGTGAATCTTCTGGAACCTTCTGGAACCATCCTGGCAAAGACACAACGTGAACATTGAAGTTCACTGACAGGAAGTCACTCTGTTGTGTTGACTTTGAAAGCCTGGAGATGGATGTTTAGTTCAGAGTGGAAGGTTAACAGGGGAAAGGATGTTCTCAGTTGTTGAAATAATTACTTGTGATCAGGTAGTTAGCAAATGCAGAGTTAAGATAAAAACCCAGAGGCTTTAAATCCCAGAATGTACTTTGTTGTCCTAATGCACAGACTTAACTAGTTAAATAATGGAGTCTGAGCAGAACACTGTGCATGCTTTACATTTTATTGCAGTTTCTTTAGTGGTTGTTTCTGGGCATCATTGGCCATCCACTCAAAACATTTCATTAATAAAATGACCCTATATACTGGTGTTTGTGTGTGTGTGCAGGTGTTCATGTGTGTGTGGGCAGGTTGGAATTTACCTATGTGTGTACATGTTGGTGGAGGCCAGAGGTTGATGTCATGTGTCTTCATCACTTTTGAGACAAGATCTCTCACGGAACATGCAGTACACTAATTCAGCTAGATTGGCTAACCAGACATCATCCTTTCCTATCCAGAACTGTGTTATTGGCATATGACCCAAGCTCTGCTTTATATTAATATTTTGAAGAGTTGGTGGCTTTATTTTGTAGTCAAAGCCCTTGAACATACAGTTAGTCAATCATGTGTTGTTTTCATCCACACTCTCACTCGGCCTGCCTCCTGTCTCTTTATCTTTAGTAACTCGAAGCTGAACACAAAGCAGGGCTCAGTGATGACCTTGGTTACACACAGGACAGTGGATGGGTGTGATGAAGATGACAGAACTGAATGTCTAAGGAACTGTTATCTTTGAATCTCTTACTATTGCTTCCTTTGCTTGTTTGTTTTCACATTCCAAAATAGGTATTTTTTAAATCAGGTTTAGACATTAGGAAAAAACACATTTCCTGTTAGATAATTATAATCTGGTATGAACTAGCCATTTTATCTCACATACACATTGAAATGATCGCTGGCCCCAGTTTATATCTAACTCAGTGCTTTGGTGGAAGGCAGAGTGAGGCAACCTTCATTCTTCATCTCAGGCTATGTCTAGGCATTAGCAAGATTCCTCACAGGAGGATCAGAGGCTTCCATGTCCAGATGCCAAATGTGAGATTGGTCTCTTTGGGGCAAATATGAGGTAAGTGTGCTGTCCTCTGTATAACCCTTCCCTGCTCCAGAGCTTTCCGGTACTTCTTTCTGCTCTGGAAGCAGTGGCATGTGTGAGAGGAAACTGGGCCATCCTGGTGTTTTGTAAGTACCACCAATGCCATCAATGGTCATGAGGGCATCACTCTCTGAGGGGACGTAACAGTACCTCCTGAGAACTCTCCCCACGGTATGTTGAGAACAAACTGGTGGTGCCTTGGTGTTTTTACCTGCTCAGAATTTCCACAAAGTAAGGTGGTTGCCATCTGGGTTCTTAGTGACTGGAAGACGCTGGTCTGAAAACCTTCTTACTTTCTTTGGAAAGAAAACATACAATTACTGGTGTAACTGGATAATTTAATTAGTAAAAGAGCTCACTCTGTGTATTTAGTGCTCAATGCTACTTAATGGCATTCCCTTTCAAATAGGATAGCAAAAATGAGAGCCTTAATTTTCTCCCCAAAACAAAACAAAACAAAACAAAAGTAAAACAAACCAGCAGCATTATCTTCTTAAAATACTTGACAAAGCAAAGGCTGTGGTTCCAGAAGGTGACTTTGGTCAAAGGCCCTCTTTGACGAAAGAAAACTATGGTTGTAGAAAAAGAAAAGACAGTCTGCCCCAGCAGGGGACTACATGGCTCATGCTTTTTCCATATCCAAAGGTAATAATGCTGTTTACACAACTTTAGTCCCATCTGCAAAATAATGGGGTTCAATATATCTCAGGAAGATGTTTCAGGGTTGACATAACACATTGTAGATCAAATCTCCACTAGCACAGAGCAATCTAGTTTCAAATCTGTGAAAACGTTATTAGTCTTTATTAAGATCAGATTTGCATGCCCATAAACACATCTTTTGTACAGTATACAAATCTTACATTTTGACACACCGAAGATGGGGTAAATTTTACCTTCTCGTATTATGTTGGCCGGGTCAAAGTCCATGTGTTTCTGCAAAACAGGTGAGACCGTTCTTCAAAGGCAAGTCATTCACCCATGGTTTTTGTCTCTGGTTCTGCTGATGAACAAGTCCCTGTGAAAAGCTCACATGTCTGAGAGCACTGTCTAGGGCAATTATCATCACCTGGCCAGGGCCTCCGCTCTTGCAGGGAGGCCATGTCAATAAGCCAAGTCATTCAAGACTTCATGTGGCTGCAATTAGGCCCCTTCCCCGCAGGCGATCTGAATCTGGGAACATGGTGCATGAATTCACCCTATCGGGAAGGTGGGCAAGCAGAGAGAGAAAGAGGAAAGGGCTTCCTGGTGTCCAAGAAACATGTGGCTGAGCTCGGTCTTCTCTACTTCAGAAATGACTTTTATCATGTCCTATTGATTTTCATGTTATTTCCCGTTTTTGAGCAGAATAGCTTGAAGCAATAGCAGCAATAAAGCAGTGCTCCTGTCACTCACATCAGCCTTCCTCACCCACCCACATGGTATTCCTCTTGCACACACGCAAATGCATGATCTTCTGCGTTTGCTTTCCAAACATGAGCAATAGTTTCTAGACCGATGAGAGGGCCATTCTAACCTTTGCCGGTTAGCATTGTGCTCACTATGTAGAAAGGAAAGGGATTATCGGTGTGCCGACCTGCACTTCCCCTTTCGGCTGGCTTTCAATTCCTGGGGCTCAGCCCAGCAGTGCTTTCTACAACAGTCTTAACCTTTCTGTTCTGTGCTAGGGGATATGATAGCACCCAAAACATGGCACGTCAGGCCCAGCAGTGAACACCTATACAGAACTTGGGAGACCGAGACAAAAGGGTTGAGACTTTGAAGTCAGCTTAGGTTACACATCAAGATTCAACCTAAATCCGAAGCAAAACAACAACAAAAACCCCATAACCTCAGACTAAATTTAAAAAAGGAAAATTTGGTGAGAACGGCAATCGGTCTATGGGATAGAAAACAAGAAGGCTGTGTGGCAGGTCAAGGATACAATGAGCAGTATAATCTGCAATGTGTACAGCAGGCATCCATAGGACTGTGACCACGAGCAATCACTGTCATGATGGGTTTGGGTTGCACAGCTTGGTGGATTTATGAGAGGAAGACTGAACCAGGGTTGGCAGGATAAGGTAAGCTCTGCTTCCAGGAGATGGAAGTCATCCTGAATATATACTTTCAATGAATGCTAGGCTTTACCCAAAGATTCTCCACTGCTGACTCTGAGAAGGTTGAACCAAAAGGCAAGGATTTTGGGATCCTCCTGGGACCGAGAAGGGTCCCAGGTGACAGCGAGAAAACAAATAGTGAACACAGCCCCACTCCTCCATAAGAAACCTCGTAACTGCAAAGACAAGTGTGAGCCTCTCAGAGGCCTCCAAGTGCCAGAAAGAACACCAGTACCTTGATTTTGGTCTTTACGACGCTGTGAGTAGAGAACAGAGTCATATCCTATGGACTAGCAGAGGGTGAGCTAATAAATGCTAACAAACGTTCTTTTAAAAGTAAATAGTAATTTATATTGATGTATAAAGTTCTCTATTTTAAGCTGTAAAATAGAGTGTTCTGAAAATATATTCACCAATATGTCCACATCTACAATTAGACATTCTTACCATTCCCAAAGACCTGAACCCATAGCACCTACTGTCCATCTCTCACAAAGCATCAGATTGTTTTCCTGCTGGCATCAACTCGAATATGGTATCTCATATGAATGGGGTTATACAGTCTGTATCTACTGTTTAAACTTTACCTACTTAAAAAGTGTACATATTTAGAGTGTGCATGTGTGTGCAGGTGCATGAGTATGTATATGTGTGTACATGTGTATATGTTATGTGTGTGTTTGTATGTGTGAATATGAGTGCATGCGTCTGTGTGCAAATGTGTGTATATGTGTGCATGTATATGTGTGTGTATACATCTGTGTGTGTTCCTGTACATGCATCTGTGTATGTGTATATGTCTAAATACATGTGTGTACATGTATGCATGTTTTTATATGTGGACGTATGTGTGTGCATCTCTATTTCTCTCTCTGTGTGTGTGTGTGTGTGTGTGTGTGTGTGTGTGTATTTGAAGAGTCAGAGTTCATCATGCTTCAAATCTTTGCTAGAAATCAGCCAGAGAGCATCTAGGTGTAGATTTTCCTTAGTGGGAAGTTCCCATGTCTTAATTTTTTTTCTCTGATGAGTCAGTCTCTTCACTTTAATGAAACCAATAGCCGGTTCTCTGGTTGCGGGGATCAACCAAATCAGTTGATGCTTTCATTATTTCAGCTTGGTCCTGTTGGCTTCCCCCACACTCTGTGCTCTGTTTGTTTCCTTTCTGTCCTGGTTTCTGAAGGGAAAGGCTCAGTTGCTAACAGCTGTCATCAGGCTTACAGAGTGTGTGCTAATTTGATTTGTGATTTTTTTCTCATGAAACATTTTCTTGTTAAACCAGTTATTGAAGACTGTTCTGTTTTCATGTATTTGTGCATTTTACCATTTCGTCACTGAGTTCTATCTAATTTCATTTCAATGTGATCAGCACACAGTTCTTTGTGTGCTGTCTTCCTTTCATACTTAATGGTGCTTCTTTTATGGAGCCACTGTGAAATATCATGGGTGACACAGTGTGCTCTGCTTTTGAATCTCTCGGTTCTCCATGAGTACTGGCCAGGTCTAACTGCTCATGGTGCTGTTTAATGATTACTTCTCTCTCTATCTCCTGTTTAGTTCCACCCATCGTTGAAGAGGGTATTGGTTCTGCAGTAGTTTTTATTGGATGAGTATTAATTATTTGAATCAAGCATAATTGCATCATGGTACAAGGACAGGCACACTTGTCATAAAATGCTCTCCTGGAGATATGCTGATCCACTATAAAACATACTCACTTGATTTGCCTCAAAAACTCTGTCCTGCAGTCATTCTCTCCATTCTTCTGAAGTTGTTGTGGACTGACAATATTTGTCATCAGTTTACTTCCAACATTCTTAACTCCTGGGATATGAGACAGTTCCCAGATACTCATCGTAAGCTGCATGCACAACAAACTAACTTATCACATGAAAAACATGTTCCAACATCCTACTAGGTGTCTGACATCAAACCTAGGATTTTTCTCACACAAGCATGTAAGGTAAAGTTTAACTTATCCATAAGATACAGGAAGAGGTTAATGAAGACACACTGAATGTGTAATAGAACAATGACAATGATATACCACAACGAGCTTTGTTAATATGGTCTCTCTTAACACATCTGGTTGTACTATACCCACTCATCTCACAGTGAGGGACAGTATAGTGTCTCATAGTGCTTGAACTGACTTGCATAACTAGACAGTTGTCACGCACCGTGGCTGCAACTTTTATAGTCTGAGGTATAACAGCAAAAATAACACGGTTTTACTGTTTTCTTTCTTCACAATTTCACAAATAGATTTATTCTTGACCAAGATCTCATCAAGATCAACTCACCATTGTGATTCTTATTATGTGGTGAATGGCCATGTAAAACAAGCCCTTTATGACTTCCCTTTGGAATATCATTTCAGCATCATGACTCCTGTGTTGTACATTGATGATTAGTAGAATAACAATCACTTAAACGCTTAAGCACTAAGATTACTGAGTTTAGGACATAACTAATGGGCAGGTAGTACATATGGTGTAGATATGCTGGATAAACTGGTGATTCAGGTCCTGGGGACATAAAGTTTAGGAACTTAAAATGTATACATTGCTTATTTCTGTAAAGTTTCACATAATACAATTGGACTGTGTTTAAGCATGGAAGGTTGAAAGAAAGAAAGTGAAACTGCAGATAAATGGGCACCAAAGTTGCTGGGTCATTTATCTTTAAAATTGATCCATTGTGCCGTTCTCTGTCTTTGACTGGAATGTTTAAACCATTTGTATTAAAGATAATTGCAGACAAGGTGGGATTTATGTCTACATTTTGACATTTTATTCTTATATGTCTTCTTTACTCTTTTGTGATAAATATATATTATTCATGGAATGTTCTAATTCTCATATCATTTCCTTTATAATTTTGAATCATCTTGGTAATGGTGTTGAGATGAGCAATCAACATCATAATTCATAGTATTCAGTTCACATTGGTATTAACTTGATTCTGTTATACGTACAAGTTTGACTCTAAAGTTCAGCTTCTACCTCTTCCTATGAGCTGTTATCATCACACAGATGTTTGTGAACTAGAATCCCATCTTACACTTTTGTAAATTGCTGCTTTAAGTAGTTCATTTTAAACCACAGGAAGAAGTTTAAAACAGATTTGTCCTTATTTCTGAGGTAGGGTTTCATGTAGTCTAGTTTGGTCTCTAACTTGTTCTATATTTGGAGCTGGCTTTGGATTCCTAATCCTCCTGCCTCCATCTCTGGAGTGCCACCAGATCTGGTTTCTTCTTCTTCTTCTTCTTCTTCTTCTTCTTCTTCTTCTTCTTCTTCTTCTTCTTCTTCTTCTTCTTCTTCTTCTTCTTCCTCTTCCTCTTCTCCTCCTCCTCTTCCCCTCCCCCTCTTCCTCCTCCTTCTTAGCTCTCTCTCTTTTTCATATGTTTATTTATTAATTCAAGTTACAACTCAATTGCAGCCCCCTCCCTCCTCCTTTACGTGTCCCACCCTCTAACCCTCTATCCCCTCCTATCTATCCTACTCCTCTGGTGTGAGGTACCCCACATAACAGCCCCCCCACCTCAGTTCATCAGTTACAAGAGGGCTAAGAGCTTCCTCTTGCTCTGGGGCAAGACATGGCAGCTCCACTAGGGTAAAGTGTCCCACTAACAGGTAACAAAGTTCATGACTGAGAGTGCCCCATCCCTACTTGCTAAAGGATCTATATGAGGGATCCTCTATATTTGTTTAGGGGGGGTCTAGGTCAAGTCTAAGCTTTTTTTTCTTTCTTATTTTGGTTAGTGTTTCAGTCTCTGTAAGTCCCAAGGGGCCTAGGTTAGTTGGCTTTATTGATCTACTTATGTTGATATTGACCCCTCTGCGTCATTCTGTTCCTTCCTCTCATGTAGGACTCCCAAGCCCCACCTAATGTTTGACTGTGTGTCTCAGCATCTGTTTTGATCTGCTGCTGAGTGGAATTTCTCATGGGATAGTTATGCTAGGTTCCTGTTCTTTGGGACTATGAGTTGTAGGACAGTTGTCTTGTACTATATGTCTAACATCCAGTTATAAGTGAATACATGCCATGTGTACCTTTCTGGGTCTGGGTTAGCTCACTCAGGATGAACTTTTCTAGTTCCATCCATTTGGTTGCAAATTGCATGATTTCCTTGTTTCTGATAACTGAGTAGCATTCCATTGTGTAAATGTACCACAGCATATTTTATCCATTTTTTTAGTTGAAAGTCAAATAGGTTGTTTCCAGTTTATAGATATTACAAATAAAGCTGCTGTGAACACAGTTGAACCAATGTCCTTGTAGTTTAGTGAAGAAACTTTTGGGTATATGCCCAGGAGTTGGGTCTTGAGGCAGAGCTATTCCAAGTTTTCTATCACCAGAATGATTTCCATAGTAGATGGGCAAGCTTGCATTCTCACTAGCAATGGAGGAATGTTCCCCTTTTTCTACAATCTCACCAGCATGTGCTGTCATTTGAGTTTTTGATCTTACTTACCCATTCTGACGGGTGTGAGATGGAATATCAGAGTTGTCTTTAATTGCATTTCTCTGATGACTAAGAATGTTGAGCATTTCTTCAAGTGTCCCTTGGCCATTAGAGACTCCTCTTTTGTGAATTCCTGGTTTAACACTGAACCCCATTTTTTGATTGGATTATTTGGTTTCTTGGTGTTTAATTTCTTGAATTCTTTGTAGATTTTGGATATTAGCCCTCTGTCAGATGTGGGGTTGGTGAAGATCTTTTCCCAATCTGTAGGCTGCTGTTTTGTTCTAATGACAGTGTCCTTTGTCTTACAGAAGCTTTTCAGTTTCATGAGGTCCCATTTATTGATTGTTGGTCTTAGAGCCTGAGCTACTGGTATTCTGTTCAGGAAGTTGTCACCTGTGCCAATGAGTTTGAGACTTTTCCCCACTTTCTCTTTTATTAGACTTAATGTGTCTGGTCTTATGTTAAGGTATTTGATCCACTTGAATTTAAGTTTTGTACAAGGTGATAAGTATGGGTCTAATTTCAGTCTTTTACATGTGGGCATCCAGTTAGACCAACATCATTTGTTGAAGATGATTTAACTTTTCCATTGTAAGGGTTTGGCTTCTTTGTCAAAAATTAAATGACTGTAGGTGTGTGGGTTTATTTCTAGGTCTTCAATTTGATTCCATTCACCAACCAGCCTGTTTCTATGCCAGTACCATGCTGTGTTCATTGTTTCATTGCTCTGTAGTACAGCTTGAAATCAGGAATGGTGATACCTCACGATTTTTTTTTTTTAATTGTACAGGATTGATTTAGCTATTCTGGGTTTTTTGCTTTTTCTATATGAAGTTGAGAATTGTTCTTTCAAGGTCTGTAAAGAATTGTGTTGGTATTTTGATAGGAATTGCACTGAATCTATATATTGCTTTTGGTAGGATGGCCAAAAATTATTATGTTGATCCTACCTATCCATGAACATCTTTACAGCTTTTGATGGCCTCTTCAGTTTCTTTCATCAGGGACTTGCAGTTCTTGACATATAAGTCTTTCACTTGCTTGGTTAGAGTTACCTTCAGGTATTTTATATTATTTGTGGGTATTGTGAAGGGTATTATTTCTCTAATTTCTTTCTTGGCCCATTTATCTTTTGTGTAAAGAAGGACTATTGATTTTTTAGAATTAATTTTGTTTCCAGCCACCTTGCTGAAGGTGTTCATCAGCTGAAATAGTTCTCTGGTGGAATTTTTGGGGTCAGTTATGTATACTATCATATCATCTGTGAGCAGGGATACTTTGACTTCTTTCTTTCCAATCTGTATGCCATTCATCAGCTTTAGTTGACTTATTACTCTAGCTAGAACATCAATTACTATGTTGACATATGGAGAGAGTAGGCATCCTTTCTTTGTCCCTGATTTTAGTTTAGAAATGCTTTAAGTTTCTCTCCATTTGATTAGATGTTGGCTTACTGTATATTTCCTTTATTATGTTTAGGTATGGTCCTTGTATGCCAGATCTCTCTAAGACTTTTAGCATGAAGGGGTGTTGGATTTTGTCAAATGTTTTTCAGCATTGAAAATGCTAGCGAGGTGATCATGTGTTTTTTTTTTTTTTTTTTTTTCTTTTCAGACCATTTATATGGTGGATTAAGTTGATGGATTTTATATGTTGAACCACTCCTGCATCACAGGGGTGAAGCCTACTTGACCATGATGTATGATACTTTCGATGTGGTCTTAGATTCAGTGTCTTATTGAGTACTTTTACATCTATGTTCATGAGGGAAATTGGTTTGAAATTCCTTTTGTGGTTAGGTATCAGGGTGAACTCATGGAATGAGTTTGGTAGTGTTTCTTTTGTTTCTATTTTGTGTAAGAGTTTGAGGTGTATTGGTATCAGCTCTTCTTTGAAGGTCTGGTAGAATTCTGTGCTGAAACTATCTGGCCCTGGGCTTTTTTTGGTTGGGAGACGTTTTTAAAAATTAATTTATTTTTTATTTCTTCAAGTTACATCTCAATTGCAATCTCCTCCCTACTCCCCCCTCTGGTCCCACCCTCCCACCCCTCCCCAACCCCGCATCCAGTTCCTTTTTTTTAAGTTTAAGGTATATCTCCCCCCCCCAATAGCTCCCCCTTTCAGTCCAACAAATGGCTCTTTCTCTTATAACAACAAATACAAGACTTTTAATGACTATTTCTATTTCCTTAAGGATTATAGGACTGTTTAATTTTGTTTTAATCTGATCTTGGATTTAACTTTGGTAAGTGGAATTTTTCAATAAAATTGTTCATTTCACTTAGACTTTCCAATTTTGTGGAGTACAGGTTTTTGAAGTAAGACCTAAAGATTCTTTAGATTTCCTTAGTGTCTGTTGTTATTTCCCACTTTTAATGTTTGATTTTGTTGATTTGGACATTTTCCCTCTGCCTTTTAGTTATTTTTGGCTAAGGGTTTGTCTAGTTTGTTGATTTTCTCAATGAACCAACTTTTGATTTTGTCAATTCTTTGTATTGTCCTTTTTGTTTCTAAGTTGTGATTTCAGCCCTGAGTTTGATGATTTCCTGCCGTCTGCTCCTCTTGGGAATTTTTTGCTTCTTTTTTTCCCTAGAGCTTTCTGTTGAGCTGTTACCTTGCTCATATTAGGTGTCTCCACTTGTTTTTGAAGGCACTTAGTGCTATGAACCTCTTAGCACTGCTTTCAATGTGTCTCAAGGGATTGGGTAAGTTGCGCCTTCATTTTCATTGAATTTTAGGAAGTCTTTGATTTCCTTCTTTATTTGTTCCCTGACCCCGTGGTCATTGAGTAAAGAGTTTTCAGTTTCCATGGATGTGTTATTTTTTTGTTATTTCTGTTGTTGAAGTCCAGCTTTAATCCGTGGTGGTCTGATAAGATACAAGGGGTTATTTCAATTTTTTTTATATCAGTTGAGGCTTGCTTTGTGACTAACTATATGGTCAATTTTGGAGAAAGTTCATGAGGGGCTGAGAAAAAGTTATTTCCTTTTGTGATCGGGTGAAACACTCTGTAGTTATCTCATTATTTCCCTGTTTGCTTTCTGTCTTGATGACCTGTCCATTGGTGTGAGTGGGGTGTTGAAGTCTCCCACTATTAATGTGTGGGGATCAATGTGTGGTTTAAACTTTATTAGTGTTTCTTTTACAAATGTGGGTGCCCTTGTATTTGGGGCATAGATATTCAGTATTGAGATGTCATCTTGATGAATATTTCCATTAACAAGACTTTCCTATCTTTTTTGATTAATTTTGATTGAAAGTCTATTTTATTTGATATAAGGATGGCTATTCCAGCTTGCTTCCTGGGACTATTTTCTTGGAAAACTTTTTCCTAACCCTTTACTCTAAGGTAAAGTGTATCTTTGTTGGTGAGGTAGATTTCTTGTATACAGCAAAATGATGGGTCTTTTTAAAAGGATCCATTCTGTAAGCCTGTGTCTTTTTATTAGTGAGTTGAATCCATTGATATTGAGAGATATTAATGGTCATAGATTGTTATTTCCTGTTATTTTGATGTTGGTGGTGGTAGTGTGTTTGTGTGTTTCTTTTGGTTTAGCTCCAGTGGAGTTATATGTTTCCTGTGTTTTCTTGTGTGTAGTTACCTTATGTGGGTTGGAATTTTCCTTCCAAGATCTCTGTAGGGCTGGATTTGTAGATAAATATTGTTTAAATTTGTTTTTGTTTTGGAATATCATGTGTTCTCCATCTGTGGTGATGGAAAGTTTTTCTGGGTATAGTAGTCTAGCCTGGCACCTGTGGTCTCTTAGGACTTGTATGACCTCTGCCTGGGCCCTTCTGCTTTTTAAAGTTTCTGAGAAATCAGGTGTATTTCTGATGGGTCTGTCATTATGTATTATTTGTTTTTTTTTTTTCTCTTATAGCTTTTCATATACTTTCCTTATTCTGTACCTTTGGAATTTCAATTATTTTGTGGTGGGAGGAATTTCTTTACTGGTCTAGTCTATTTGGTGGTGTTCTGTAAGCCTCTTGGACTTTTACTGGCATCTCTTTCTTTACCTTTGGGGATTTTTGTCGTGTCCCCCCTTGTCCAGCAAGGAATGACGCAACTCGCAAAAGCTCTTCTCCTGCAGTTTATTCAGGTCCATTGAAAACAGTCTTCCGAATGCCCGGGCAGACCCAACCCACAGGCTAAATACTAAATGAATAGCCAATCAAGTAAAGCCACGTGGTGCTATCTTAGAGGCCCACGTATGCGGAAGCAAGCCAGATCAGCGGTCTTAGCCAAATATGGACTTGTTTACCACCGAGAGCGCTCACCGTCGGACTGGTGGAAGGCGGAGACCAGCGCCATCTTTAAGGCGCGGCACGTCGCAGCTCTCTACAGTTCCTCCTTTTTTATTTTTTCTAAAGTTGGTAGAAGTCCCTGGAAAGGTTTCATAATCCCCTATCTGGGGATCTCACGGTGGGCCTGAGCCTATAGGAGGGCGGTGCTCAAACTCTTACCCATCTCTGGGTCAGCCTCCCCACTCGGGACTGCCCTGTCTTAGGTGGCCGAGACTTACCCGTCAACTCCGTCACTGACTTGCCAGTCCCTAATATCCGTGGAACGAACACCTCAGTGGGCAGGGACTATGCTTAGTGAAGATTTACTTCACGGCAGCAAGCCATGCCTGAGGGGACTGGCCCGCCTCAATGGCGACAAGGGCTTGTATAATCATGGCTGCATTACGCTTTTGTGTGGCTCTCATTTTGTAGATGCACCATAGGCAAACCAGACAGGCTAGTATCATCAGTATCGCCAAAGAGCCTACGCCCGCCCACTCCTTAAGATGATCCATAGCCGTCTGTATCCAGGAAGTCAAGCCAGTAGCCAGGCTCAGATCCACCCGAGTGGAGTTGATGTGGACAATTGTTGCTCTCAGATCTCTCATCAAATTTTCAAATTCAGCCGACCAATCCTGTAAGAGGAACTTTGACAATTGTCTAGACAAATTAGCAGCCTTTGTAAAATTTTGATACTGCACGGAAGTAACACACAAACCTTGCATTTTCCACTCACACCCCAATTGTGCTAGTTGCCAAAGAGAATCAATCTGTTCTTGTATTAAATCTATGCGTTGATTAACTATCATAAGACCTCCTTTGAGATGAGAATTCATAGAGGTCTGAGTATCCAATGCCTGTGCCACAGTGGCTGAGATGTTATTCAGGGTGTTGGCAGTCTGTATAGAACTAGACAAGGCAATAGCTGAGGCAGTAGCTCCCACAGCAGCAATAGTGATGGCAGTAACAATAGCTGCAGTGATGCCAAAATCTCTTTTAAACCTGAATAGCATCATGGTATTAGGAGCCTCTACAGGAACTGGCACATATTGAGGCATTCTAGTCACCACAGCCACAGGAAAGGCTGTGGCATTCCAGCACAGGGCATAAAAACATGTGCCCGGAGTGCATACCAACTTTTCTTCACCTAAGGATGCACTCCCATTACTTACAATCCACAGAAAAGGAGGCCAGAGACATACTGGCGAAGCTGAAAAGCTCTTGTTGCGATAAGAATGAAACAAAGAATTCCAAGTACCAGAGCCACTACCGCTAGAAAAATCCAATCTGGTAGCAGACCCTAGGGAAAAATTACCTCTTTGATAAATACTTCCCCCAAGCATAATGACAGGTCCCAAGTCCATGCAACTTCCATTTACTCCACACAAAAGCCACAAATCAAAAGGATTGGTGGCAGTCTGCTGACGATCCCTAGTAGATATATCAAGCATTCCTGTACAAGACTTATTCACTATATTACTAATCATGGGGCTAAAGGAAAAATAATCTTGTTGAACCCAAACTGCTCTGCGCTCCTGACGTACTCACTGCTACTATCACCAGGATCCTTAGGAAGGTCTTCATGACAAATCTTCCTCACAAGGCGTTCAGGCACCCACACTGGATCTTGTTGATCCTGAGGAAAAACACAAACAGACCCTCTCGCCCATGTTAGCACGGGGTCAGGCCCCCGCCAAGAGCCTGTCAGAATGTCCTTCCACTTCACCATGCTTTTAGGTGAACCATGGGAATCCTGATGTCTGTCCGCTGCTGAGCGGCCTTGAGCATCCAAATTGAAAAAATTTAAAGTAAATAAGGCTAAAGACATTCTCTCCTTGGAGGTACGGCCTTGGCCTATTCCCCCTTTTTGTTTTTGCAAGCATTCTTTCAAGGTGCGATGAGCACGCTCCACAATTCCTTGTCCTTGAGGATTGTATGGTAATCCGTGATTAAGCTGTACCTCCATCTGATTACAGAAGGAGACAAAGGACTGAGCCGTATAGGCTGGTCCATTGTCCGTTTTCAGCTGCTGTGGTTTTCCCCATGCAGCCCAGGCCTCTAAGCAATGTCCTATGACATTGCGAGCCTTTTCTCCACTCATAGGTGTAGCATGTATGATACCTGAGCAGGTATCCACAGATACATGAATATTTTAAGGTTCCAAACTCTGAAATGTGGGTAACGTCCATTTGCCAGATTTTGAGTGGCAACAACCCTCTAGGGTTCACTCCCACACTGGGAGGATGATGATGAATCACACACTGAGGACAGTCCAAAACTACTTGTCTAGCATCTGCTCTAGACAAATGGAATTTCTGCTGTAGAGTTTTTGCATTTACATGAAATAATTGGTGAAACTGTCTGGCTTGGTCCAGGAATGAGCTCCAAAAAATGCATTCCATCCTGGTCCACTGATCAACTTTATCATTACCTTCACTTAATGGTCCAGGTAATCCTGTATGTGCTCTGATATGTTGAATATAAAAACACCTTTTTCTCTGCCAGATTAAAACTTGTAACTCTTGTAATAAGGCACATACTGTACTAGTATTCTTAATAGGAACTGCTAATTCTAATACTTTCACTGCGTTGACCACATAGACTGAATCTGAAATCAAATTGAATGCAAATTGACATCTTTTAAACACCTCCATTACTATTTTCAATTCTACTATTTGGGGGGAGCCCAGTTGAAATTGACATAACACGGGCTCTTGTCTTTCTATCAAATAGGCTCCACAGCCTGTCTTTGAGCTGTCAGTAAACACATTTGGTGACCCTTGAAGTGGTACTGCTGAAGTAACCTTAGGGAATATCACTGGGTGCTCCTTAAAAAATAATAGCAATGGATGTTTAGGGTAATGGTTATCAATCACTCCTTCAAAGCTACATTGCAATATTGCCCAGTCATCTACAGTGCCACACAAAATCTTAATTTGATAACTGGAATAGGGCACTATTATACTGGCAGGAGCAACTCCAAAAGACTACAAGCACTGTTGGATACCATTCAAGGCTAAAGCAGCAAGTGCAGTGGGATAATGTTCTATGGATTTTTTCGGAGAAATCTTTGAATAGGTCCATAATAATGGTCCGTCCTGCCATAACAATCCTATAGGTTGACCATAGGTGGCAAATATGCACAATGCAATGGGCTGTCCTTCCTGCCATCTCTTTAGGAAGGCACTCTGTAACCTTTCTTCCACTTTACATAAAGCTTTTCTTGCTTCGTCTGTTAATTGCCTAGGAGAATTAAGTGCTGAATCACCTTTCAAAATATCATATAGGGGTCTTATTTCATAATTTGGTAGCTTCAAATAGCCTCTTACCCAATTGATATCTCCTAACAACCTTTGAAAATCATTTAGAGTCTTTAAATTATCTTTTCTTATCTCAATCTTTTGAGGTATTATCTTTTCAGGTCCAACCTTCGCTCCTAAATAATCAACTACATTTTCCTTTTGAACCTTATCAGGAGCAATAAACAACCTTTTCTTTTTTAATAATTGAACTAGTTCTTCATAGGCCCGATCTAACATTTGTTCACTCTTAGCTGCCAGTAAGATATCATCTATATAATGAATACATCTCAGATCTGGAAAATTATTTCTCAAGGGAGCAATGGCTTCCCCCACATACAGTTGGCACATAGTGGGGCTGTTTGCCATGCCCTGAGGTAATACAACCCATTCAAACCGCTGATCAGGTTCCTCATGGTTACAGGATGGAACAGTAAATGCAAATCTCTCACTATCTTTGGCACACAAAGGGATGGAGAAAAAACAATCCCTTATATCTATAACTATAATGGGCCATGAGGCTGGCAAAGATGATAAAAGCAGCAAGCCGCGTTGCACTGGGCCCATGATCTGCATTTGTTGGTTTATGGCATGCAGGTCGTGCAATAATCTCCATTTTCCAGATTTCTTTTTAATGACAAAGATAGGTGTATTCCAGGGAGATACAGATGGTTTTATATGCTTTAAAGACATCTGTTCATCCACCAACTCTTTGGCTGCATTCAATTTTACAGAGGAAAGTGGCCACTGAGGAACCCATACTGGATCCTCCGTTTTCCAAGTTATAGGAATGCCCTCCTCAGTGGCCCCTAGGAAAAACCCAGGCCCTGTCTCTTTTGTCTTTGCTGCATAGATATGGGACTCTTTCGTCCCTGCAAATATTTTCCTATTCCAAAGCCTGGAGCATATCCCATATCTTGCATCATACGTTGGGCTGAATCAGGATAGTCATTACTCAATTTAAATCCCATATCCTTTAAAAGGTCTCTTCCCCAAAGGGAGATAGGGAGCTCAAGTACATATGGCTGCATTTCTCCTGAGTGGTTCTCTTGGTCCTGCCACTTTAATAACCTTGCACTCATATCTGGAGTCTTAGCATAACCCAGGCCTTGAAGTGTTTGAGAAGAGGCTTGTACGGGCCAATCTGAAGGCCAGTCTTTCTTTGCTATGATACTCCTATCAGCCCCAGTATCCAAAAGGCCCAGGATCTTTTTACCATCAACTTTTAACTCCAAGACGGGGCGTTGGTCCAAATCCAGGGAGAGAAAAGTCAAATCTGTGCCCGTGGACCCAAAACCACCTTTTCCTCTCTCTCTATCCTTTGCTGCATAGCGGTCATGTAAGCTCGGCAACATGATCAATTGAGCAATTCTATCTCCAGGAGAGATAGCCGTTATACCACGGGGGGGGGAGGCTACCATGATCTTAACCACTCCTGTATAATCTGGATCTATAACTCCAGGATGGACAATAAGTCCTCTCAAGGCTGATGATGACCTCCCCAACAACAAACCAACTGTACCAGGTTCAAGGGGTCCTTTAAAATCTGTTTCAAATAACTGGACCCCCATTTGGGGTGTTAATACGAGTCTGGTGGTGGAGCAGAGGTCCAATCCTGCTGAGCCTGCAGTGGCTCTCCGCGGTCTCTCAGATGGCGGAGGGTTGGCCATCTCTCTTGATTCTGCTCTTTGTCCTGATTCTCTACTGCCCCATATATTTGTGGGCCCTGAGGTCGTGGGCCCCGCTGTCCGTTTTTTGGACGAGTGCCACCGTAACCTTGAGTTAAAGGCTGGCCATGGATGTCTATCACTGAACGGCATTCATTAGCCCAATGGTTCCCTTTTTTACATTTTGGGCATAACCCCGGCCGCCTGGGGCGTTGTACACTTCCTGTACTTTCTGTACTCCTTCCCCTGGGGCACTGTCTTTTAAAGTGTCCCATCTTGCCACACTTAAAACAAACTCCTGAACTTCCTCCACCTTTTCTGGCCAACTGTATTACTGCGGCAGCAAGACCAGCATTAGTTAATGGCCCTCCAAGCTCTCTACACACTTTCATCCAGGCTTCTAGCCCTTTGTTCTTATAAGGGGTGATAGCAGCTCTACACCCTTTAGTACATTGCTCATAGACCAACTGTTTTATTAGTGGCAAAGCAGCATCCGGGTCACCAAAAATCTTCCCTGCTGCTTCCACCATTCGTGCTACAAAATCTGAAAAAGGCTCCATGGGGCCCTGTAGAATCTTAGTTAAGTTCCCACTCACCTCCCCTTTATTAGGGAGAGATCTCCAAGCCTTGATAGCTATCTTGTTTATTTGCTCATAAATCTGAATAGGATATCCTATCTGCTGATTGGCAAATCTCCCCTGCCCAAGCAGCATATCTCTATCCCAGGCTGGATTTCCATCTCTCTGATTATTGGCTGCTTGCTCAGTGGCATACTCAATCAAGAAAGCTTTCCAGTCTAAGTATTGCGTTGGACTTAAGCAGGGGCAGACCAGGCCACTCCAATCACTCGGAGTCATACAATGTCTGCTTAATGCTTCCACTTGAGCCATTGTAAAAGAAGCGGTAGTACCATAGGTACGAACCGACTCTGCAAGAGATTTTACCACCTTAAAATCGAGCGGTTCCTCGTACCTGTTCCCTTGTGGGTCTTGGTATACTGGATAGGCAAACTGTAATTCTGTTCTTACTTGTGTCCACATCCCTGGGCAGAAAGATCTCCCTACTTTCAGGGACTGAACTGGCTGATCTATCTGAGTGGCTTCTGGATATGGAGGAGGAGTCGAAGGCGCCATGGCAACGGCTTTGTTTACACCAGCTGCCGCCGGCGTGGCTGAAGGCGCTGTAGCAATGACTCCACCCACTCCGACTGCCGCTGACGTGTCAGGCGCCATGGCAACAGCTCCACCCACACCGACTGCCACTGACGTGTCAGGCGCCATGGCAACAGCTCCACCCATACCGACTGCCGCCGACGTGTCCTTTGCTTTTACTTTTTTCTTTTCCTTTTTTCTAATAACAGTCCTCTCCAACTGTTCTAGTAGAGCGTCTAGCTCTCCTTCAGAAACTGTGCTCTCTGAGTCCTCAAAATCTCTAAAATCTCTAAAATCTGTAAGATCGGGATAGAGAGGAACTTTCTTTTTGCCTCCCTTTTCACTGTCTGCCTGCTCAAATCTCTCGCCTTTGTTACTTTCCTTTTCATTGTCTACCTGCTCAGATCTTTCCCCTTGTAGCAGTTCCAAGGCTGATTCTCCCTCTTCGATTGCATTACAACACCTCTGATCTTCTAAACAACTCCTCACCATTTTCCAAATCAGTCTTACTCCATGCTTCAGAGTCCCTTGCTCCCAAGCAAAATCCAAGTCCCTGCCTAATTTGTCCCAGCAAGATTCCGTAAGATTCCCGGACACTGCAAACCACGGAGCCACAGAATCACATTCATTTAAAAATCTTTCTAAGGTAGACTTCTTAATCTTCAAATTCCTAGCTAAAAGTAGCTCCTGAAGAGCCAGAAAAATTGGGTGTGACTCAGACAATCCCATGTTTAAAAATTTTACTTTCGGTTTGCAGCTTCCCCACGAAACTGTACCTTTTGTTCGCTATCTCCGCGAAACTTTACCGTACGTTCACTATCACCGCGAAACTTTACCGTATGTTCGCTATCTCTGCGAAACTTTACCTTGTGTTCGCTATCTCCGTGAAACTTTATTGTCCTGATTTATCCCAGGAACTTACCAACGCGTTGCCCCTGACTGCAGGAGTTCTGAGTCTTTTCTGGGTCCCCGTACGGGCCACCACTTGTTGCGTCCCCCCTTGTCCAGCAAGGAATGACACAACTCGCAAAAGCTCTTCTCCTGCAGTTTATTCAGGTCCCTTGAAAACAGTCTTCCGAATGCCCGGGCAGACCCAACCCACAGGCTAAATACTAAATGAATAGCCAATCAAGTAAAGCCACGTGGTGCTATCTTAGAGGCCCACGTATGCGGAAGCAAGCCAGATCAGCGGTCTTAGCCAAATATGGACTTGTTTACCACCGAGAGCGCTCACCGTCGGACTGGTGGAAGGCGGAGACCAGCGCCATCTTTAAGGCGCGGCACGTCGCAGCTCTCTACAGATTTTCTTCTATGATTTTGTTGAAAATGTTTCCTCAACCTTGGAGTCGGGAGTCTTCTCTTTAATTTATAACTATAACTCTTAGGTTCTGTCATTTCATTGACTCCTTGATTTTTGGATGAGGAATATTTTAGATTTCTCATTTTCTTTTTTTTTTAAACATTTATTATTTATTTATTATGTATATAGTATTTGCGCTACATATATTCCCCAGGCAGCAGATCTCAATGTAGATGGCTGTGAGCCACCATGTGGTTGCTGGGAATTGAACTCAGGACCTTTGGAAGAACATCCAGTGCTCTTAACCTCTGAGCCATCTCTCCAGCCCTAGATTTCTCATTTTCTTTGACTGTTGTAGTGATTTCTTCAATAGAGCCTTCCATACCTGAGATTTTTGTCTTCCATCTCTTGTATCCTATTGATGATACTCTTGTCTGTAGTTCCTGTTCTCTTTCCTAGGTTTTGCACCTCCAGGATTGTCTCTGTTTGTGTTTTCTTTATTGCTCCCATTTACAGTTTCAGTTCTTAAGCTGTTTTATACATTTCTGCCTCCAATTTGCCTGTCTTTGCTTGCAATTCCTTAATAGCTTCTTCCCTTTCGCTCTCTTATTTGACTGAGTTTTCCTACAGGTTTTTAATGGAATTCTCCATTGCTTTCATCTGTTGAATTATGATTTCTCCAAATTCTATAAGGAATGCATTTTCTTCTTTTTTTTTAAATACTATATTTTTTTTTCTTCAAGTTACATCTCAGTAACAAACCCCTCCCTATTCCCCCTTCCTATCCCGCCCTTCCACCCTCTTCCCCCCAGAAGTTTCCCCTTTCAGTCCAACAGATGGTTCCTTCTCTTATAACAGTAAGTATTATACAAAACAATAGATATAAATATGCCACATTTATGAGAGTTAAATGGCCCAGTATACCTTCCCAATGTCCAGTTTATACATATTTGGCCCCTGACTTTAACATTCTACTATCTAACCAACTCCATGAGTTTAAAGGTCTATATGTGACTCAACATTCATACTATCTTGCAACACACTTTTAAGAGTATCTTCTTAGATCTATAACACCCTCTTGATTCCTAAACAATTCAAAATTTAACTATGAGACTCTAGCTGTCTATTCTCCAACCACCTCAGAGACCTGAGAGGGATAAATATATTTGTTTATATAGGAAGTGCAGGGCCTGCAGCTTCCAAAACTAAGAAAGAACATACCAGTGACTGCCTGGACAGTTCCCATTTTCTCTCCATACATTCCAGCATCAGTCTTCAGCCTTTGGGTCCTGTTTCTCTGACAGACATTTGTTGTAGAGCAGGGATTATGAAGGACTTACCTACCCTGTCTTGGCAGAGTTAGGCTGTCGACTTCCATGCTACCAAGTTTTGTCCTTTTTGGACAGCAGTCTGTCTGCAGTTGGTGCAAGGGGTTTTTTCATGCCAAGAGAAAGGCTTGCCAGTAATTCAACCATCTTACAGTGGAGGTTCTTCGATGCTTATCTTCTACTTGGAGTAGAATAGGGGGTGCTGTCAGGCGCTGATATGTCTCGATATCAAAAAAAAATCTTGATTTAAGATAACATCTTTGAATGCCATATTCTGCAGATCTCTTGGGGTTTTTGAAGATGCCCTACCTATCTCTTGTATTTAGAAAAACAAATGTTGCTTGTCTCTTAGCAAATTGATTACTGGGTAGTTTAGAGAATATCTGTGATAGACTGTCATAGTAGCTAACAAAGTGACATGTTTGCATGACTAGGAGTTTGTTTTAACTATCCTAGACCGTTTTAGACGGTTGGTATCAAGAGGTCAGCGCTTCACATTTTATTTTTAAGTATCTCTAGGTATGATACCATTAGGAAGCGTTACCTTTAAATTTGTATCAACATATAAAGATCTATTCAATTGTGGTTAAATATACCCTTAATTATGTATCAATATACCAAGATCAATGCCTATGTAGCCCAATATAATCTTAATATTACGTCCATATGCAAGGGTCAATACCATTGTGGCCAACTATAATCTTAATTTTGTATCAATATACAAAGATCAATACCGATGTAATCCAATACAATCTTATTTTTGCACAGTAAACAATGGTCAATAACACTTTAGCCAAATAAACTACTAATTTTGTATCAATATACAAAGGTATAAGGGCATATTCAATAATCTGCCCCTTCTTCTTGGACCTTCCTGTGCTACGTCCATATCTCATTTTTCTCAAGCCCATGTACTCCTACATAGGAGAGGAAGAAGGATACAGAAAAGGAAAAGTAGGAATTCCCTGGGGCTAACCTCCAAAACCCATTAAGACAGGACCATTTATCAGCTTGTAGTCTCTTCCCCTACATATCAGAGTTTTCAGTTATCCTTCAAATAACCAAAAAGAAGGGAGGAGAAACACCTTCCCCATCCACTGGGCATGGGACATCGCTCTCTTAAAGTGACTTCCTGCTGATTTGGGTCGTAGTAGACCTGTTTGGGGCCCGAACCCAAATGGAAAAAATGGTTAAAGATGTTAGTACACTCCTTTTATGTTCAGCCCTTCTGTTCTCAGCTGTTTAGATGACCTAAGGGGTTTGTAGGCAGAAGCTGATCTTGCAGGCTTCACTGAGGTTCCTGCCAGGGCATTGTGTAGAGCTGAGCGGTCCCAGTGACATTGGATTGCTGTGGTGGTTGCAGGCTCCTGATGGAGACAGCTATTGAGGAAGTCTGCCAGGCAGAATCAACTGGGACACTCGTCTTCCTTGGTACCTGATTCTGCTCTCTGCTGAGGATTCCGCTGTCCAGCCGTGCCCGGGCTCCCCTAATGGACGCTTCGATTCTCCTGGAACGAAAAGAACAGAGCCCTGCCCCAATCCCAACCCTAGGTCAATTGCCTTCTTTGTTTTTTTTTTGGGGGGGAGGGGGGGCTAGGTAGTACTTCTCCTGAAGCAAATTTGGCCTTCTGACAATATACAAAGCGTTATCTTTCAATCCGGGTTAAAGAAGAAACCATTCTGTCACCTTGGAGCTAAACCAGCTCTAGTGTATATATTTTGAGATCCCAAAGGATAATCTGCCTGCATCGAGAAGGCCTTTTGTAAGGAGCCTCCAAACCTAGGTCCCTCCAAATCCCATGTGTGTGTCTCTGAACTCTAATTATTGGTATCAGGGACCTGTGTTTCCCATCTGAAGGGATCAAAGATGTGTTCCACCACTCCTGGATCGAAGTCTTTCTCTATTTAGAGTTTGCCCTGCATCAGGCTGACCCTGAGCTCCAGGATCTGCCCGTTTCTGTCTCCAGTGTGCTGGGAGCTGGGACCAAGGGTGTACTCTTCTTGAATGGTGGGACCAAGAGTATGCACCCTCACCACCCCGCTCCGTATGACTCCACAATACATAAGACCACCAACTATATGGTGCTCACCCCACCCCCGTCTCCGCTGAAGTCAAAGGCATGGGAGCAATACCACAATTCTCTTGTATTTTACCTTAGCTCCACGTCTTCTCTACACCTGGAGGTCTGCAAAACCAGGCCGAATGGTTGTATCCTCTATTCCATTCACAGTGTTTCAGCCCTGACCCCTGCCTTTTTTTTTTTTTTTTTTTTTAGTTAATAAATTTATTTGTTTGTTGCTTCAGGTTACATCCTTATCATATTGTTCTCTTTTCCCACTTCCCAGCCCCACCCTCCCATGCTCTACCCCCTGACCCTTCCGTCTTGTTCCTCTGGGGTGGAGTGTCCCTGCCTAACAGTCTCTCACCACAAATCAGGAGTCATATGAGGGCCAAGAGCCTCTTCATTCACTGGGGGCCTACGAGGCAGTACTGCCAGTGAATGGTGTCTCATTGCTACTGGGGGAATACTAAAAAAAAGACCAACAAACACACAAATCCACAAAAACAAAGAATATCAACAAGAAAAGAGAGGAAAAAGAGAAGGGAAAAGGAAAAAGAAAAAAGAAAAAAAAGAAGGAAAAAGAAAAAGATAAAAAAAAATTATGTCCTTGTTCCTTTTGGTGTGTTGGTTGTAGCACAGATATCCTGTACGATGTAGTTAAAATCCTACTATAAGTGAATAGATGCCATGTGCATCCTTCTGAGACTGGGTTAGCTCAGTCAGGATGAGCTCCTCTAGATCCATCCATTTGGTTGCAAATTGCATGATTTCATTGTTTCTGATAGCTGAGTAATATTCCATCGTATAGATGTACCACAATTTTTTAATCCATTCTTCAGTTGAGGGACATCTGGGTTGTTTCCAATTTCTAGCTATTACAAATAAGTCTGCTATGAACATAGATGAGGAGACTTCCCTATGTCTCCGTGAGAGGTCCTTTGGGTGTATACCCAGAAGTGGTATGGCTGGGTCCTGAGGCAAGATTATTCCTAGATTTCTAAGATATCGCCAGACAGACCTCCATAGTGGTTGCACAAGACTGCACTCCCACCAGTAATGGAGTAGGGTTCCCCTTTCTCCACACCCTCGCCAGCATGCGCTATCATTTGAGCTCTTTATCTTAGCCATTCTAAAAGGTGTTAGGTGGAATCTCAGGGTCGTCTTGAGTTGCATTTCTCTGATGATTAAGGATGTTGAACATTTCTTCAGGTGTCTCTCAGCCCTTAGGGATTCCTCCTTTGTGAATTCTCTATTTAGCTCCATCTCCCATTTTTTGATTGGATTATTTGGTTTCTTGGTATTTAGTTTCTTGAGTTCTTTGTAGATTTTAGATAATAGCCCTCTATCAGATGTGGGGTTGGAAAAGATTTTCCCCCAGTCTGTTGGTTGCCGTTTTATTCGAATGATAGTGTCCTTTGCCTTACAGAAGCTTTTCAGTTTCATGTGGTCCCATTTATTGATTGTTGATCTCAGGTCCTGAGCTGTTGGTGTTCTGTTCAGGAAGTTGTCACCTGTGCCAATGAGTTTGAGGGTTTCTCCTACTTTTTCTTCTAGTATCTTTAGTGTGGCTGGCCTTATGTTAAGGTCTTTGATCCACTTGGAATTAAGTTTTGTACAAGGTGATAGGTATGGGTCTAATTTCATTCTTTTGCAAGTGGACATCCAGTTGGACCAGCACCATTTATTGAAGATGCTGTCCTTCTTCCATTGTGCGTTTTTGGCTTCTTTGTCAAAAGATTAGTTGGCCATAGGTGTGTGGATCCATGATTGGGTCTTCAATTCGATTCCATTGATCCACTGGTCTGTTTCTATACCAGTACCATGCTGTTTTTATTACTGTTGCTCTGTAGTACAGCTTGAAATCTGGGATGGTGATACCTCCAGATGATTTTTCATTTACAGGATTGATTCAGCTATTCTGGGCTTTTTGTTGTTCCATATGAAGTTGAGAATAGCTTTTTCCAGGTCTATAAAGAATTGTGTTGGTATTTTGATAGGAATTGCATTAAATCTATATATTGCTTTTGGTAGGATAGCCATTTTTATTATGTTGATCTTACCTATCCATGAGCATGGGAGATCTTTCCATCTTCTAAAGGCCTCTTCCATTTCTTTCTTCAGGGGCTTGAAGTTCTTGTTATATAAGTCCTTTACATGCTTGGTTAGAGTTACCCCCAGGTATTTTATGTTGTTTGTGGCTATTGTGAAGGGGGTTGTTTCCCTTATTTCTTTCTCGGTATATTTGTTTGTTGTATAAAGAAGGGCTTCTGATTTTTTTGAGTTAATTTTGTATCCAGCCACCTTGCTGAAGTTGTTTATCAGCTGTAAGAGTTCTTTGGTGGAGTTTTTGGGGTCGCTTATGTATACTAACATATCATCTGCCAATAGGGATAATTTGACTTCTTCATTTCCAATTTTTATCCCTTTGATCTCCTTTAGTTGTCTTATTGCTCTAGTAAGGACTTCAACTACTATATTGAAGAGATATGGTGAAAGTGGACATCCTTGTCTTGTCCCTGAGTTTAGAGGAAATGCTTCAAGCTTCTCTCCATTTAATTTGATGTTGGCTACTGGCTTGCTGTATATTGCCTTTATTATTTCTAGGTATGGTCCTTGTATGCCCATTCTCTCCAGAACTTTTAGCATGAAGGGGTGTTGGATTTTGTCAAATGCTTTTTCTGCATCTAGCGAGATTATCATGTGGTTTTTTTCTTTCATCTTGTTTATGTGGTGAATTACATTGATAGACTTTCGTATATTGAACCATCCCTGCATTCCAGGGATGAAGCCTACTTGATCATGGTGTATGATACTTTTGATGTGTTCTTGAATTCGATTTGCTAGTATTTTATTAAGTATTTTTGCATCTATGTTCATGAGGGAGATTGGTCTGAAGTTCTCTTTCTTTGTTGGGTCTTTGTGTGGTTTTGGAATCAGAATGACAGTGGCCTCATAGAATGAGTTTGGCAGTGATCTTTCTGTTTCTATGTGGTGGAAGAGTTTGAAAAGTAATGGTGTTAGTTCCTCTTTGAAGGTCCGGTAGAATTCCGTGCTAAAGCCATCTGGCCCTGGGCTTTTTTTGGTTGGGAGATTATTAATGACTGTTTCTATATCTTTAGGTGTTATTGGGCTGTTTAAGCTGTTAATCTGATTTTGATTTAGTTTTGGTAGGTGGAATTTATCGAGGAAATTGTCCATTTTGCTTAGGTTTTCAAATTTAGTGGGATATAGATTTTTAAAGTAATGCCCGAATATTTTCTGGATCTCCTCAATGTCTGTTGTTATTTCTCCCTTTTCATTTCTGATTTTGTTGATTTGTGTTCTTTCCCTTTGCGTTTTAGTTAATTTGGCTAGGGGTCTGTCTATTTTGTTGATTTTCTCAAAGAACCAACTCTTGGTTTCATTGATTCTTTGTATAGTTCTTTTTGATTCTAAGTTGTTGTTTTCAGCTCTAAGTTTGATGATTTCCTGTGTTCTGCTCTTCTTGGGAGTGTTTGTTTCTTTTTTTTCCAATTCACTCAGCTTAGCTGTTAGTTCACTAATATGAGCTGTCACAATTTTCTTTTTGAAAGCACTTAGTGCTATGAACTTTCCTCGTAGCACAGCTTTCAATGTATCCCATAGGTTTAGGTATGTTGTGTCTTCATTGTCGTTGGATTTTAAGAAGTCTTTGATTTCCTTCTTCATTTCTTCCCTGACCCAGTGGTCATCCAGTAAGGAGCTGTTCAATTTCCATGTGTGTAGGCTTTCTGTTGATTCTTTTGCTGTTGAAGACCATCTTTATTCCATGGTGGTCTGATAAGATACAAGGTGTTATTTCAATTTTCTTATATCTATTGAGACTATCCTTGTGACCAATTATGTGGTCGATTTTGGAGAAGGTTCCGTGGGGTGCTGAGAAAAAGGTGTATTCCTTTGTGTTTGGGTGAAACGTTCTGTAGATATCTGTTAGGTCCATTTGTTTCATGATCTCTGTTAGACTCAATATTTCTCTGTTTGGCTTCTGTCATGTTGATCTGTCCTTTGTTTTGAGTGGGGTGTTGAAGTCTCCCACTACTAATGTGTTGTGATCGACTTGCGCTTCAAGTTTTAAAAGTGTTTCTTTTACAAAAGTAGGTGCCTTTGTATTTGGGGCATAGATGTTCAGTATTGAGATTTCCTCTTGATGAATATTCCCTTTAATGAGTATATAGTGCCCTTCTTTGTCTTTCTTCATTAACTTCAGTTGGAAGTCTGTTTTGTTTGATATTAGGATGGCTACTCCAGCTTGCTTCCTGGGTCCATTTGCTTGGAAAACCTTTTCCCAGCCCTTTACTCTGAGGCAGTGTCTATCTTTCATAGTTAAATGTGTCTCTTATACAGCATAAGGATGGGTCTTGCTTGGGGATCCACTCTGTAAACCTGTGTCTTTTTATTGGGGAGTTGAGTCCATTGATGTTGATGGATATTAGTGACCTGTGGTTGTTATTTCCCATTTGTTTGGTATAGGTGGTGGTCCTGTGCCTCTTTTGGTTTAGTTGCTGAGGGGTTTTCTATTCCCTTTGTTTTCTTGGGTGGAGTTTTCTTCTCTGGGTTGGGATTTTCCTTCTAGGATTTTCTGTAGGGCTGGGTTTGTGGGTAGATAATCCTTAAATTTGATTTTGTCATGGAATATCTTGTTTTCTCCATGTATGTTGATAAAGAGTTTTGCTGGGTAAAGTAGTCTGGCTGGGCACCTATGATTTCTCAGGACTTGTAGTATATCTGACCAGGCCCTTCTAGCTTTTAACGTTTCTTGGGAGAAGTCAGGTGTAATTCTGATGGGTCTGCCATTGTATGTGACTTGACCTTTTTCTCTTACAGCTTTTAATATTCTTTCTTTGTTCTGTACATTTGGAGTTTCAATTATTATGTGGCGAGAGGAGTTTCTTTTCTGGTCTAATCTGTTTGGTGTTCTGTAGGCCTCTTGGATTTTTATTGGCATCTCTTTTTTCAGGTTTGGGAAGTTTTCCTCTATGATTTTGTTGAAGATATTTCCTGGACCTTGGAGTCGGGAGTCCTCTCTTTCCTCTATGACTATAATTCTTAGGTTCCGTCTTTTCATTGAGTCCTTGATTTCTTGGATGTTGTGGGTGAGAGATTTTTTAGCCTTCTCATTTTCTTTGGAGGTTGTACTGATTTCTTCCACTGAATCTTCCATGCCTGAGATCCTGTCTTCCATCTCTTGCATCCTATTGTTGATACTCACATCCGTACTTCCTGTTCTCTTCCCTTGGTTCTCCACTTCCTCTTTTAACTCTGACTGTGTTTTCTTTATTGTTTCTATTTCAATTTTCATGTCTTGTATGGTTTTGTTCGTTTTGTACATTTCCTTCTCCAGCTTGCTTGTTTTTGTATGAAAATCTTTCATGGCTTTTTCCTTTTCCTGTTCAAGCTCTGTCACCTTGGCTTGGAGCTCTTTAATGGTGTTGTTCCTTGTTTTGATTTGTAGAATTGTGGCTTCTTTGAATTCCTTCATAGATTTAAGTTCTTCTTGCAGGGACTCTATCACTTTCCATAATGCAGAATTGTCAGTGTTTTCATGTGTTTCTTTTGGTGTGTGGTCATCCAAATTGGATGAGCTAGGATGATTCTGCTTTGTTGGAGTCATAATTCCTTGATTACTATTTTTTTTTTGACCTTTCGCCATTGGATGCGTTTAGCTGTCTGTTTTCTGTGCTTGGAACCACAGTGGATGATTTGGTGCAGGGGACGAGTTACTTGGCTATCTGTCATTGCTTACAGGGGGATTTCAAGGTCACTGTGGTTTTAATCGCCTGAGGCACTGTGAGCTGGTGCAGCCTATTCCCAGGTTGTGAGTAATGGACCAGGATTGTTTCACTGCTCCCAATTCAGATTTCCCTATGTTGCACCCTGAGTTATCAGCCTGTTATGTTTCTGATGGTATGGGCCTGTTTGCCCAGGCACTGATTCTGTGGGCTTTGTTTGTCGTCACAGAGGCTGACAGGATCTGGCTCCACACCTAATATGTCTGGATTTTCCAGGATACAGCTATGGTCCCGATTTCTGGTTTCTCTCTAGGCTTCTCGCCACAGGGCTGGACTCTGTGCCTGATTCCATTTCTGTCTGCGCCGCCACGGGTCCTGTGGGTACCCCAAGCCCCGGATCCTCCGGCTGCCTGAGTGGACCTCTCGTCCCAGCAGCTCAGCCGTGGGTGCACGGATCCCTGGCCCCGCCCACGCCTGTCTCTCTCCCCAGATGACCTGCCGTGGACTGGCGGGGATTTGTCCCTGCCCGCCGTGCTCTCTCCCCTGCTGCGCTACTGTGAGTGTGCGGGATTCGGCCCCTCCTGCCCGCCTTTGTGTTCCCAGCTTCCTGCGCTCTCTCAGAACCTCCCGCGCTCAGCTTCACGAGTGGCTGCGGACCACCCGCTGTGCCCCCTGTTTGTTCCTTGCTAAGCCTTCCACTATCTCGCAAAGTTTTTTAAGTGGGTATAAGTTCAACCTGATGTGTGGGGAGCCCAGTAGGCCAGTGATCTATGGCCAAGTGGACCCTGATTCTGCCTGCTGTAAGTTGGGATCGATCTTACCAGGCGCCTCTCCAAATGGGAGTTCCCGAATCCCGGGTTTAGTGGCTTCCGTGTCTGTGAGAGATGGGGAGAGCCTTGCCCTGGGACTTTTAACAGTCCCTTGGGAGCTGTGAGTGTTCCCGGGGGGGGGGGTCTAGCCCCTCCAGTTTTTGCACAATGCCCAATAACTCTGTGTTTTTTATGGCTCTTTTTTCCCCGCGTTCAAAATGCGTCAGTGTAGGTTGCCGCCATCTTGGCCCGCCCATTTTATTCTTTTAAGACCTCTTTCATTTTCATAAGTATAGATTTGTCCTCATTTTCTTGTGTTTCAGCTGTGGTGGGATGGTCAGGGCTTGCTATATTAGCATAGTTAAATTTTTTTGAATTAATACTTCTATGACTTTTGTTGGTTTTGTTCTTTCACTGGCCTTTAGCCATCTGGTTGTCCTTAGCTGATCATTCTTTGTGCCTTCTGGACTTGGTGCTAAGGAATGAACTTTGCTGTGGAGGCTATATAAACATGGTGACCTGAAGCTCTCCACAAGCTGGGTGTGGCCTTGTGTTGGGGGTTGAATCTCAGTTGACCTCTAGTACCTCATTCTTTCCTGCTCTATTCCCATTGGGTACTCAGATCAGTGACTAGGGTGGGATGTGTTATTATACCCTGCAGGTTCCAGAGATCCAACTGGTCTTCCTATTGAGGATAGTGGGGGTCGGCTGACCACATACTGTAGGCTAGAGCTGCAATTTCCCTGCCAAGAAGTTACCAGGGGATCTCAGATCCATCCTGTTCCTCTCTACCTGAAGCACTATGAGCCAGTGCAGCCCCCAGCACTTGGGCAGCATGCAATGGCAAACAACTACTTCACTTCTCCAAGGCCAGAACTCTCGATGTTGTAGAATGGATGCCCAGCCTAGGGGCAAGGTATGAGCAGGGAGTCCCTATATGGGGTTCACAATTGTCCAAAGTGCTTAGACTCAGGAAAGGTCAGACATCTTTTTCCCATCCAGAAGCATTGTGTTCCAGGACAGCCTGCCTGAGCTAGCGGGAATTCTAACAGTTTCCCTGCAGCTCAGGCATCAGATCCATTGTCATACTTCTTTCAACCTGTTCCTCTCAGACAGAAGCACCATGAGTCAGTGCATCCCCATGACTTGTGCAGCACAAAATGGTCCAGACCTGCTTGACTGTTCCAAGGCCAGGGCTCTCAATGCTGCAGAACGGGTGGGAAATATTTAATAGAGCTCAGGTCAAAGAACCTATCTCAGAAAGTTTCCCTCTGACTTCACCTCCCATGAGTCTTTCCCATGATGCATAGCAGGGGTGCTGTTTATCTCCCAGTTTTCATGTATCTCCTCTCATTTCTTCTCAGATGCACCTGATTTATTTGATATTGTTACCTCTTTCATGACAGAGCTTCTAATGCTATTTCATGTCTCTTCTAACATGTATAGATACCAGTTATTGAGCAAAATATTTTATTTTGTGCAATATATAGAGATTAAAGTAAAATTTTCTTTAAGCCTGCAACAATTGTAGTAGGTCCAACTTTAGAATAAATATGGATGCTAAGCATGCATTTGTCAAGGAAGGCTGTGTTGACATGATAGAAACAGAAAGAAAAAATAAGCAGTATAGGGATTGCTGCTTAGGCCCAGATTCCCTGTGGACATTGTAGCACATCCAGGAAGAACTTGACTTTGGGACCAGCCAATGAGAGTTCTCATCTCAGTCCTGCCACTCACTAACTGTAATGTTGGGAAAATATTGATATTTCTTTACTGTCATCTGTGACATGAGAGTAAAGCCATCCTCTTCCCATAGCATTGCTGGGAAAATAAAAATTAATGTATGAAATTTTTAGTATAATGTCTGACAAAAACAATTGTCATCTATAATCAAATATCATGCATTTTTGCATTAAATAAGTCTAAGAGAATGGCAGTGCCAGGGCTTGGTTAATGTCTTCCTTTCTTTTCTTGATGCTATAATAAAATACCCCAATGGAAACAATTGAAGTAGTTTATTTTTCTTACAGTTCTAGATTACATCAGGCATCAGGAATTTGAAACAGGTAGGGATATTCAACAGTGGAGAGGAATGAATGTATGCATGCATGCATGCATGTACTTAGCTTGCCTTTTCTACACAGTACAGAATCCTCTATTCAGGGAATGGTATCATCCACAGTGGGAAGGGCTTCCCACCTCAATGGATATAAACAACATATTACCTCCACAGACATGCCAATAGGCCAACCTAATCTAGACAATCCTTCTAGACCTCCTAGGAGATTCTAGATTGTGTCAAGTTGACAGTTAAAACCAACCATCACAAGTAATCTAATAATTGAATCTCCACCTGACTCCCCCATTCTCTCTAAGGTTCTTTCTGATTTTGCATCCTCTGTAATTTAGCCCACAGACATGAAATCACATTCACAATGAAAGGAGCACTTTTGTCTGTCTGACAAAGACTTTTCAAACGTTAGCATACACTGACATTGTGTCTCAGTCATTAAGAATTGAGTCAGTGCCATTTAATCCCATTGGAACTCATCAATTCTGAGTGTAGAAATAAGATTAAATTTCTGGACCCAGAAGTCTGGAGCATGATAGATTCATCAAGATGATCTCACTGAGTTCATCTTTTACAGGTAGCCAGGAGTGTTAGTCCCAATGTCTACAATAGAGCCTGCATGGGAGTGATCTGGCATGCTGGGGTGAATGGAGAGGTACAGTAATATATTCCTGTGACTTGTGGAACTGACCTGCTGAGACATCTTTGCTCATTGTTCAAAGATATCATCTGACAATTATATGCATATCTGGTCCCCAGAGACTAGTTGCAACTATAATTTGTCCCTGGGAGATATCCCATCAGCTATAGATTGAATTATGTCCCCTATAGATGTATGGAAGTCCTGAATTTCATAGCTCAGATGGTGACCTAATATGGAAATCAGGGTTCTTGAAGATGTAGTTAAGATAGGTTATAATAGAGTAGAGATGCCTGAATGTTAACACAATAGACATTCTTATAAAAAGAAAATAGAAATGCAGAGAGAAGAATGTCATAGGAACAGAGGTATAGACTACAGGGATAAAGCTAGGATCCACGAAGCGGGAAGAGACAGGGCTGAGTTTCCCCAGTCAGTTTCAAAATTCCCATTCTGCAGGGACCTTACACTTCTAGAATTTAGAGCTGAGAGACAACAAATTTGTCTTGTTTCAAGTCACTAAGAGTGTGAACCTTTGTTGAAACTTCCTAGGAAGCTACCATGCAGCCATTCATGAGCACTGACCTTGGAATCTTCCGGCCCACACTGAGTCTGTACTTTCTTCTGTGACTATCCTGTACTAAACATGGGTTTGAGAGGGGGCAATTCTTCCCCCTACACATCAAACACAAGCAGGTAAGAATACATTGTGAGACCTCAGAGGTATTCTTTGGAAACTTTCCACATCTAGCATTGGTATATGAGTTCAGATTAGCCAACCCCATTGCTGATGAACAAGGGCCTATGGCATGATTTCATTTAGTCAGTCTCTTGCAAGTGGCTGGTTTAGAAGAGAAGGACCTTAGCAAAATATTCCTGTGGAGTTTTCCCTCTGTCATTGCTGCTGCTCAGGGAAGCACATGTCCTTCAACATCAGGAAAGGAGCATGCTGCTTTAGGCTCTGTGTCATTTTCAAAACTGGAAATCTGACTCTCAGATTTCAGAGGGCAACAAATGTCAAGTGCCAGCCCATTGCAAGAGTGTTGATATTCTATTATGTTCTGCATTATTCTGCCCATTCCATCCAACAACAGTCCAAGACTGATGTTGATCTGGAAGTTATAAAGTGAGATAGGTTGATTATGGCCTGATCAAATGCTACATCTTGTAAGACATGTTATCCACATATCCATGTTTCAATACATCGGTTATTAAGCTAAACATTAAAGTAGCCAATTCCAGGAAAGAATTGGTAGCAGACCTGTGCACTGAGGAGGATGTGGTAAATTTTGTGCACAGGTGGCTCTTCAAACAGACCATCCTGATCTGTGCAGTGGGTTTCCGTTGCATCAGCAGAGGCTGTCTCCACCCCTCCCCATGTAGCCCAAGGCTATTGGCAGAGCTGGTAATTTCTTTAAACATGATTACCGCTGCTTTGGGATTAGGTAACCACAAGGAACAGAAGCGGCTTTTTCCAGCTGGAGAGCTTGTGCATTTGCCAAATGAGTGGTTTTGAAAATTGGCCTCCTTTGCTGAAACACGTTTTTCTACAATCTAAGAAACCAATGGCATAAAGGAAAAGCATGTCAGGATTCCCGTGGCAAATTGGACAGGGTACATCCTATTGTTTTTTAAATTTCTATTGAGGAATGAAGAGGATCCAAATATAGGCTTCTGGGATTTCCACTCCTCAACAGACAGCACAGGCCAGCACATTTAAACAGAGCTCTGTTCCTGGCATAACCCACTCAGCATCCAGGAACCCTCTGAGTGCAGAGTTGGGTAGAGTGCTGGGTAAGCAAGTCTGTTTCTAAGACAGACATACTCTCGTGCCTTTCATACATACAGTGTAGAGCCAAGGTGAGACATAATTAGCAAAAATATTCACAATGTACCCCCAGTGCCCTCCTAGCCTTGAATGACTTGGCAGAAGATAATACACAGTCGGTCACCTTAATATATGGGACGTCACCTAATTACCCACCAAAGTTTTGGTTGTGAGCCTAGCCTTTAACAGCTGAGCCACCTCTCCAGCCCCCCACCAAAGTTAAAACTGCTTTTTTTTTCCACCTGGTTCTAGTAGAAACAGGAATCCTTGGCAAGGGCATTGGTGTGTACAGGAAGGATGCTGTGGAACTGGCAAGCACAAACCAAAGAACACACCTGGCAGCTCAGAAAGGAACACACTCAAAGGATCAGGCAGGTTTTCAGTGCTCCCTTCCCTCCAGGGCCAGCTCTCCAGCTCTCAGTAAAACTTGCAGAAGGAGCACTTAGTAGTTCATATACCTGGTAAGGGTGTGCTGGCAGAACTGCCCATCTCCATCTCCAAAGCCTTTTTGCTGCACACACACACACACACACACACACACACACACACACACACACACAGAGAGAGAGAGAGAGAGAGAGAGAGAGAGAGAGAGAGAGAGAGAGAGAGATCCTAAGTGCTTTGCATAAATGGGCTTCTGTTGGCCTTCCATGTGTGTGCCAGTCGGAGACAGTTGTACTAACATTCCTCTAGCTCTCTTTCCAGCATCCTGTTCATCTTCCTCACACTTGCTTGTTCGAAGTTCAGCTCACCCACCTACTTCCTCATGCTTTGCTATGTCTCATCTTTGGTTAGATCTCTTTCTCTCTAGTATTTTCTTCTTTTGCATATGAGTGTTGTGTGCATAAGAGTGCTTATGCAAGTGGAAGTCAGAGACCAACATCAAGTGGTCTTCCTAATATCTCATAATCAAGTTTTGAGACAGATTCTCTCCTTGAACCTGGGACTTGTTGATTTAGCTAGTCTGAATCCATGGGATCTACCTGCATTGTCTCTCTAGGATTGGGGTTGAAGGAATATGCCACTGCCACTGGCTTTTTATGTGGGAGCTAGTGTTCCAGACTTGTAGATCTTTGGTCTTGAACTGGCAAGCTCCTTACTGACTGAGCCTTCTCATCTCTTGGTTTGTGGGAAGCCTGTTGCCCTATGTAAAGGTTCACAATTCCATCCACTAGGCCTTCTATCCCCCAGCCATGCAAACTTGTTTCTTAAAACCCTATATCCTCATTTCTATGATTGCAACATGCAACTACTTGAGAAAACTTCAGGAAAGACCTACAGCTTCAGTGCCTTGTTAAGTCCCCACAGTATCCCTGAACCTTAGTCACTGTGTGCTATTTATGCTGCTGAGTTGGGTTACTGGCTATGTGGCCATCAGTAGTCCATTGCAGCCTTGCTCACAGATCCTCCACGCCTTTGCTTGGATCGTTAGTGAATCCAGCCTAAACCTCACATTCTTTTGCAATAGATTTGAAGTTCTTAAATTTGAATGAGAAGCCCATATTTTAAATTACATTGAAAACTTTCTTTGGCCTAAATGTTCGATTCTCACACAAATTCTATTAGGAGACATTTTTGCTATCAAGATATGGTAACTGCCGTACCCATTTAGTGAATAAAAACAAGCTCCTGAGAAACATCTCACAGAGCATGTGCAGCCCCACTTGATGGAGAGTCTCCTCATTTACCATGGAGTGGTACCCAGGTTGTAGGTTTAATTATCTCTCTTTTACAACACAGTATTGCTTGTTTGAGCTTAGTTACTTTGTTTTTTCTATGAGAGTGAAGGTGTGCCATTGGCTTTAACAGAGCACTAATTGGCAAGGGAGGGTGACAGCTAAGGTAACATTGTTTTTTTCTGTTCTAACCATTGTTGCCTGTCATTCATTGATTGCCCCTTTCCCATCCAAATGACAAGTGTCTCTACTGTATTATTCAAAACCAATTTAAGCAACAGATATTGAACAAGATTACATATAAGCCTCTGGGTTGTAACTATGAATAAAACACAGCACTCTAGTTTCATAAGGGAAACATACATGGAAATCCCTGGGTAAGTAAGCTAAGCATAATTGTGGAGGCATTACATGAGGCATCACCGGGATGCTTTGGAAGACGATTTTGTAGTGAGGTGAAAAAGGGGAAAATCTGAGACCTCTCAAGAAGTATGTGCAAATGCTTCCATGATCGGATCCTTCACCCTTCCAATGCACATGTTTCCCATGGGGACTTCCTGGCTCAAAAATGGAGTCTGAAATCAATAACATGCTCGAAGTTGAAGTGTCTGTCGGCAAAACATGAGCGAAAGTTCTCACAAGTTGCTTCATAACATTACATTAAACTTGAATTTTAAAATTTGCTTGTGAACCTTCATCTCATCCAAACAGTTCTGTAGAACGGCAGGAATGAAACACCTATTTTCAGCCCTGACCTGCACTACGCACCTTGATGTATGATGGGACCATTTATTCCATGGGAACCCAGAGAGCCATTATAACCTGACCTTGTGCATATGAATGTCCACGGACATTTTACAGCATTGAAGAGCTTTTCTTAATCCCACAGCCATGCTTTGTGTCTGAGAATGTGAATCTCCTCTTGTTTGTTACCAGCTCAGCACCTAGAGACCCAGGCTGCCTTCCGCCACATGGCTGACTATTTCAGCTAAAGCATTGATTTTTGTCTCTACCCTTATAAGAAATTTTGCAGTGTAGCCATTTTGAATTAGAAGTCATCAGGAATAACATTTAAGTGTTTCTTTAAAAATGTGTTCCCCATGTCCTCTACTCAGGTTGTTTTACTATTGTTGCTATTTCAGTTTTCACATGAAGAATATAGTGATGTAGAATGGGTGCAGCTGACTCAAGTTCACATAGAGAGTAAGGGATAAAGAAAACTTTACAAGGGGGTAGAGAGATGAATCAACAATTAAGAGCACTTGTTCCAGTTGCATAGGACCCAAATTTAGTTTCTAGAACACACAACTGCCCATAACTCCAGCTCAGGGAGTTACACCCATTTGTGCACACTCACAAACATACATAGACACAGCCTGCTCATAAATAAAAATAAAATATTTTTTAAAAAGATAATTTTAGATTATATTTTCCCCAACATAATTCTGACTTTCAAACTCTCAGATCTTTTTCTTGGGTCCGTGATGAGGTAAATATCATTTACTTCTGTGACGTATGCCAAAAGGCTACCGTCTGGTTGGTCACACAGCTCAGTTGGAGAACACTTTCTGAGCTTGTGTGAGGCTCTAGGCTCCACCACCAGCATCCACACTCACCCTCCCAACACAGGAGGTGGGAGACATGCGGGCACTGTAACTAAATCAGAGATGTTGGTAACTCGAGAGCCAAGGAGTGATGTACACATTTATGCTTTCTGTATAGGACTATGTGGCAACCTTGTGACTAGTCTAGGAGAAGCCATATATACTCTGTTAGAGAGTAGTAAAATGCCCAGAGATGAGGACTGTGTCATTAATCCTGTTATCAGTAAGAGGAATAATGTGCACATCTGTCTGTCTGTGCTTTGGGTAGGTCATCTCAGAAGGAGGTGTATAGATTGCCTGTATAACACTGCCTTCTGATCCTGTACTCTATTCAACAACTCCATGACATTCTCAGTCTATTTCACACCTCTGAATTTCCACTTTATATGTGAAACAATAGGATCTAGTTGACCTAACTTTTAGGTTTTTTTTTTTTTTCCCACAAAATTTCTTTGGGGGCAATATATACATTGTGATTTAGTCAGCACCAGAACAGAGCTGGTCAGGGAGACTGGCTCTCTATTCCACCTGCCATGACCTCTGTTTCCTCCCCTGTATAATTGAAGTTGATGTACTATTTTATCAATATTTTGGAGGGAATAGTCTGAGGCTGAAAGAGGCATCAAAGGAGAGGCCCTCAGGTAGATTTGCTCACTACAAATTCAGGAATGCTCCAAAGACAGGGAAAGAGTTACGTGCTACTCCAAATACAGCAGTCATTCTTCCTACAGTAGCAAAGGAGAGAGATGAGGCCTAATTCCAACCCCCAGGGCTTGGGATACACTGTGAAAAACAGACATACTAAGAAACACTTTCTCATTGTCAGTGTTTTCAGAGGGACTGAAGAGGAAGAGAGGGGATTGTGCTAGAAGCTTTCTGGCATCAATTCTCATTATGAACTTGTCGCAACTTAATAAAAGGAATGATTAGCTTGGTTCTATCTAGCTTCATCTTATCCAGTGTATGCCAGCTGGAATGGTGGAATAAGCCTGGGAGGGTAAGTGGGTCCTTGGCTTTGACTCTATGTCTCACAGGAAGTTGCTCTGCTTGTGCACAGTGCAGTCTTAACAACCTAGTCTGGTCACTATAGGTAGATAGACCCTTTGCCATAGTCCTTAGCATACTGAAAGCAGGGGGCAGAGTGGGCTAAGACTGGACTATTTTGCTGGAGACATCAGACTTCTAAACATACCACACTTCATGGACCCCGTAAGCCAGCATAGTATCTGATGGGGGAAGTGCTGATCTGGAAGCAGTTTCTTGGTTTTTAGAGTGACCAGGCTAAGCACCAAGTTTCTAGGAAGATGATTCAAGATCATTTCCACCAGAGAGGAGTGTGAATTTAGGCTTCTGATTCAAAGATCTATATCATCACTCAGCACATTTTATACATGTCATCGTGTGAGTTCTGGTTCTTTCTAAAATGAATTGGATTATTTATGGGGTTTGGATTATATTATGGGGTTTTCTAGATAGAACCAAGCTAATCATTCCTTTTATTAAGTTGTGATGACAAGTTCATAATGAGAATTGATGCCAGAAAGCTTCCAAACACTTCTATAGAGTGTATAACCATACTTAAGACAGACTGTGCATCCGTTATCTCTGTGCGTACAAGAATTAATGCAGGCAGATGGAGAGGTGGTACATGGTTAGGAACACTTGCTGCACGTCCAGAAGACATGAGTTCAGTTTCCAGCACCATATCAGGTGGCTCACAACCACTGGTATTCCAGCTCCAGGAGATTTGAGGCCTCTGGCCTCTGAGACCACCTGCACTCTTGGGCACACACTCACATGCAGAAAGAGACAGACAGACAGACACACATACACATCCCTATACATAATTAAAAATAGTAAAAATAAATCTTAAAATGAAAGTTAATATATGCTTATCGCAAGAATTTAATGGGTAACTTCTGAACAGGTGAACGGGTAAATTAAGGAGAAATGCATATATGAAACGAGTGAGTGTTGAATCTGTTTAGGACACGCCTGTCAACTAGAGTTTAATTACGGGTAATATAGGAATGTCTGAGGCTCCACAGCCAGGACAAAATAGATGACAGGACTTTCTGCAGGTGATTCAACCTAAGCCAGGTGGGACATGAAGATCTCAAATGCCTGTGATCTTGTCTCGCTCCTCTAGACTGCTTCCACAGGCTCCATCCAGACTAAGGGCCACAGGACCTGCCCTGGAGACAGGGGTCTCTTCTTCCTGAGTCACTTGCCCCACCTCAATTAAGCTCAAAGGTGAGTAATGGTAGTGTGTACAAAGCAGGAGCCACAGGGTAGGAGACACCAACACACAGTCTCTGGAACTCACCTGGTAAGTCCGAGGGCTACAAGTGAGAGGTGAGAATAGATGTAGGCTCTGCTCTGGCCTCTGCCCATCCAGGAAGCTGTGATTACATCAGCCTGAGACATACAGAAGGCCCAGTCCTTGATAAGCTTCAGCTGGCAGTTGGGATGGGAGAGGTCAGTCATGGCTCTGTTCTGCAAGCCCTTCAGCTGGCTGTTGGGGTGGAGAAATTTATCCATCCTTCCAAAGCGTCTTGTTCTCCATAACACAGAGGCCTTGGCAGGCTCATGTAGGTGTTCATAGTAAAGACTCTCTCCTTTTACCTTTCCTTCACAAAGCTCAAGCCTGATAAGAGATCAGCTGCCAGCATCCCCAGTGTCTACAATCCACCTAGAATTCTATAACACTTCCTGACTTCTCTTGCTGGGCTTATCTCCCCTAGGAGCCCTAATGCTAATCAGCACATCTATCAGAATCTCCTGGGCAAAGAATTGCTTTATTTGAACTGAGAGAGAGAGAGAGAGAGAGAGAGAGAGTCTCTTTTCTTCAACAAAGTTAATGGACCTCAGCCTCAGTGGGTGCATAGACACATTTGTCCCAAACTCTCAATTTCCTCGGTCCTAAACGGGATTCATAACAGGCATCAAAGCACATGCCCCTGTAGAGTACTGGGTAGAGAACAAAGTAAGTTGTAGACACCAGACAAATTTCAACTTAAAAATATATGTCCTGAAATGCTCCAGTTAGTAAAAACTGCTGTTTTCTGGCCCAAGTTTGACTTTATGAAGAGTAGTAAAAGGTGAAGATGAAGAGCTTTGATCTTCCCGGCCACTGAAAGAACTTCACAACTTCTCCATCTGAGTAAAAAGAACCTGGACCTGACTCACCTCCCCTCCCCCAATACTGATGTGACTGGGAGAAGCCCTGTTCAAAGGTTTCTCTGAACCCCTCCATCCTCCCAGGTTTACGAGAGGTTATGCAGCTGGGCAGAGGACTTGATCAAACATGACAACAGACTGCTGATAGCATCGTTGTCAGTTTACTCAATCGAGTTATCTGAGAACTATGGCATTTGATTAGAGTCTACTCAGTTCTTTATAAGGGTGAGCAGGGAGCTCGGCCTGAGAGCCAGTCCACAACAAAGTCTCAGAGGCTCCAGTCAGTCCTCTGTGGGGTGTGGTAACCAGAGCCAGAGCTGGTCAGAGGAAGCCTGCAGGGATTCCTTAAAAAAGTGCTAATTATTGATTTGCCGCACATAAATTCCTCATATGCTTCTTTGATGGATAAGGATGTGTTCTACTATTATTTCAAATCACAGGAATGAAAGCAAAGACGATTGTGGTTTTGTGAACACAAGGCCTGATGTGTGTCTTTGGGAACAATGAATTACAAAGAAAGTCAATTTTGAAGGAAAGCTAATTAGGACAAAAAAGAATTTACAATTTCTCATATCTTTTTCCTTTCTTTTCTCTTGGAGTGAATTTAAGGCAGATATCAGAGTTTACTATCCATGTTTCCTGTACTTAGTATATAACAAAAAGCCTGAGAGAAATTCAACAGATTTTAATGAAAACTCTTTCTTTCTGAATGGGACACTTTTCACAAGCTATATTAATTTTGCAGATAATTTATAATTTATATTTATTATATATAATTTATGTTATATATTAAAATATATAATTTTCACCAATTTACATTTATTTTGTATATGTTTATTCTGCAAACAAGTTACAGTTAATGTAGATACATAGGTCTGATGAGTATTTATTTTTATGTAACTAAAATTTGGACATCGTTTGAGATAATGACCAAAAAGCAAGAACTGTAACAATCCTACCCCATTTGAATCTTTTTTATTCCTGAGAAAACAAACAATGTTAACTTGTGACAAATTTGAGAAAGGATTTAAAGTACTGGTCTTACCTGGTATGAAGATGTCAAGTTGATACTGACCAGGGCGCTTCCTCGCTGCTAGCCAGCAATCATAGCTTTGGTTAGTTCTGTCTAGGCTGCTGAAGGCAGTAGATCATCAGAGATCTTACCCAGGTATGAGCCCTGGGAATTGTAATAATGGCCAGATAGAACTACCAATGCAATAGTGGCAAGAATGGTATGGGGATAACCCACTATTTTTTGCTTGGATTTAATTCCCAGAGTTCTGGCCAAGAAGTCATGACTGGGGAGCTCACAGGCTTTAGGGGATGAATCTGCTGTTATTGCTTGGATAAGTGAGCATGGTATCAAACTACCTTCTAAATGGATGCCTCTCTACCTATAGATTAGAACAGCTCTTAGATATCAGTAGAAAAGTTTCTTTGTACATTGGATGGCAGTTAATGCAGAATCTCACCATTGATCAAAGTGTAGGCAATAGGTGACTGTGAAATAAATAAGTCACGGATGGGAAGTGTAACTTCCTCATTCTTCTCTGCCCCCCCCCCCCCTTAACCACAAACACTCCCAGTTCTTAAGGATCACTGTGGAGGAGAGAGCAGACAGATTGTTAAGAGCCAGAGGTTGGGTAGGACACAAGCAAAACTGTACCTTCTGACCTGACAGGTCCATGGACTCATGTTGCTGTCTGCCTCACCAGATAAGGCCAGTCAACATTCTATCATAAAGTGGGACAGGGTTCATGGATCCAACTTCTTTTTATCTATGGGCACTTAGTTGACGGCTTCTGGGGGAGGAAGTCTCAGTTTTCCCTAAGGGTGTGGTTCCTGGTAATTCAGTTATACCCCAGTGGATGGCCCTGCACCTGCCAATTGGTAGATAGCACGAACTGGAGTAGATGAGTTATTAAGTAAAATTTAAAAGGACACAGAGTTGGGGGTATGTTGGTGGGGTGGAATTGTTTGGGGACAATGACGTGCATTAGGAGTAAATATAATCAAAATACATTGTCTGAAATTCTCGAAGAATTACTTGAAATATATTTTTAAAGCTGACCTTTTCTGTGAAGCTACCACTGACTGAATAACCTTTCCTTCCGGCTGGCCACCTATGATAAATGATTAGGTCCTATTTCCTATTCTTGCACTGTGCCATCTAGCTGTGATCCATAAATGGGTTGAGTTTCTGCATGTGAGAGTGTTGTTCGCTTCAAGCAGAACATGAGCTGGACCAAAGTAAGAGGGCTCCGTCCCTTAGAAGCAGGAAGCCAGGGCTCAAGATAAACATGGTCTTAACATTACACTGTGGTTCCAAGTCACTGGCCTCCCTCTCACTGAAGACTGATATTGCTGCTCCTATCTACCAAACTGATTAACCAGGCACATGAGATAAAACAAGAGAGGTTATTTCCAGGGATGGCCTTGGTATCCAGTGGTGGGTCTTCATTGCCCACCTGCAGGTCTGGGGTCAGATTAATTCCACCACAGTGTCACATTTCCTATGTATATCCTCTTTCTCTCAGGGGTTTCTGCTTCTACTTTGTGGTGCCTTCTCCAGACATGCCACTCTGTGAGGGTCATTAGAGCAGGACAAGCTGTCAGATGACTAGAGGAAATAGTCAGTGGTGTCAACTGCCATGATGCCCAGTCTGTAATTGAACCTACCCTATGGCAAGGGTGCCAAGGGCTTCTAAAACAATCATTTATCTTACATGAGTAGAGCAGAGAAACAGTTGTGTTTCTCTACACACCACTTCCGATGTTTTGAAAATTTAATTTGTTGGGAAAAGCTGTGATGTGTACTGGGTGAAAACTATGTACTCTGCAGTAAGTTAAACATTTTGTTGAGGTATAAGACTCACCCTAGCCTGAGACAAACTTTTCCAATAATTTCCAGACTTTCCTGTTAGGATTCACCCGTGTCCTTTAAAATGACTATGTTGAAGCCTAGAGTGACCATCAGGAGTCACATCCTGTCAGGCTGGGAAGTCCATGTTGAGAGAGTTCACCTGGCATTGGGACCATAATCCAACAGAATTGGTGTCCTTGTTGGTAAAGGAAAGAACACTATGGGTGCAAACACTCATAAGAAAGTCCAGGAGAGACCATGAAGAAGAGGCAACCTGTGACCCTGGGATTCCAGCCTCCAGAGCTGTGGGATAAGGTGCCTTCTTTGCTGTACTGTGTTCAGTGGTATTGGTTAAGACAATGTGTGAGGGGACAGTAGTGATATCTCCTATTGGGGACTGGTTACATGACGAGACATTAGTCAGATTTGTGGGAAGAAACTCAAGTGAGCATCAGTTTATAGTAAAGAACACATGGTGCTGAGGATAGGGAAGAAGAGATCAGTAACAGGTAGCTTTCAAGGTGAGGTCCAGTGGCAAAGCTGGATGACCATGGCTGAGCCACTCCTTGCTCACTTTCTCCTTAAGGGGAAATAAATGCTACTTTAAAACTTGGTATTTGGAAATGTTGTGGGAGATAAGCAGAATACAACTGTGCACTCCAGTTAGACTTTTAATGCTAAGTCTTTTACCACTTTGGAGTGTCCTCTCTCTTTTTTTTTTTTACCCATGTGTAAATGTGTATCATGTATATGAATATGTATAGAATCACACTACATATTATGATTTTTTGTATCACCTGGAAATAGACAATATCCATTTAATGTTTCTCTTTTTACTATATTCTTTACATAATCCCATCCCAGCTACAAACTTCAGACAATATTTATATAACACATTTATCTAAACTATCATTTTTATTGCAGCTCTAAGAACTGAACTGGTACTTTCTTTTTGTCATGCTTGCTGTCTGGGACCTCATACTGCATTTGTATGTATTTTGCCTCTTTAATTTTTTTCAGCTCTGAAGATTTACATGCCCTTCAGTGACTTTTATGACACTGACATTTTGGGGAGAATATGGCACTTTTTAAATGCTAGTAGAGAGTTGTCTCCTTCGGGCTTGCCTAGTATCACATCTTTAGGATAAGTGGTTTATACATTCTGACTACAAAATGGCAGAGGTGGCCATGTGCTTATATCAGAGACTTGAATTTAGAGGAATGTGATCCATACCCTGATCAGTGTCAAGATGGCTTATTTTACCCACAACTGAATAGTTATAATATTTCCCTAACTAACAAACAATCTGTGAGGGAAAAATATTAAAGTGCTTTTTTTGCATTTATATGTTTATTCTGTCTCTGTCTCTCTTTCTGTCTCCCACTCTAACCCTGTATGTGTACCTGTATTTCTCTCTCTCTCTCTGTGTGTGTGTGTGTGTGTGTGTGTGTGTGTGTGTGTGTGTCTGTCTGTGTTGGAGAAAAACTAGTGGGAGTCAGTTCTCTCCTTCTACCATGTAGGCTCCAGTGATTGAACTTGTCTCTCAGGCTTGGCAGCAAGTGCCTTTACCTCCTGATCTATTTCAACAGCTCCAGGAAACACTTCAAGGGGACACAAATATTCTTTTCATGTTAAAATTGACTTTATCAATTGAAAATCAATTAGTGATCAGTACCAGAGATAGCGCTCACTCTGGTGGTGAAGAAGTTGATACCTTCTGAGTCCACTGCTCTTTGCACTCAGCCTGCCTTAGCATTGAAAATTTGACTTCAAGACACAGTCTCTATTAGTGCCATGGACATGTATTCTAAGGGTTTGGATTTATGGATTTATGTTTATTACTGTGTAATTATTTCAATTCTCCAATTCCTTTAGAAATGATTTGGGGGTAGGATGGTTCAGAGAGGTGCTTGCTGCCAAGTATAACAACCTGTGTTTGATTCCTAAAACCTACATGATGAAAATGGAGAACTGACTCCTGCAAACTCCACTGAGCTCCACACACAACACCTAAGTAAATTTATAATGCCAAAAGAATAAAGAAATGATTTTGGACTTTTCCCACATAAATATTTTCCTATGGCTCATCCTAGAATTACCCCCCCCCCCAAATGGACGGTTTTGAAAACCTTGTTTCTCTTGCTTTCCCTGGAGCTCCATGACCAAAATGGCCTGCAAACAAGAATGGAGTTTTAGATTTAGGTCCTGGCTTGACACATCTGTTTTATTTACTACTTGAATAAATACCAACCCTCCTCTCTTTGTGTTTGTTGTGGTTTGGCTGTGTGATGTCCCCCGCAGGCTCATGTGTTTGAACACAAGTTTCACAGTAGATAGAGCCATTTTGAAAGGTTTGTTATCCAGCTAACAGAAGTAAACCCATCGTGCAAGCTTTCAACAGGGTGGTACCTGTTTCTGGTTCCATCAGCATCCTGCCACTCCCTTCTTCATAAAGAACAAGTTCGCAGTGACTTCACTGTCACCACGAACTCCACAGCTTCCCTGCCAAGATATTGAGTTGAGATAAATATTTTCCTTTGTTATCATTTCTACCAGGTATCTACTCACACCAATTTGGAAAGCAACAAACACAGTATTCAAAGGCTGAGATGCTTAAAGAGCAGATATAATTATTTAAATTTTAGTTCAGACAAATTTCTTATACTTTCTCTTGATATAAATTATTTATCTTTAGGGAGGCAGGAATATGTGACTGCAAGAAAGAACCTAATGCTCTTCAGGAGTGCCTATTTGTTCTAGACTTTCTACATGTTTTTTTTTTTTTTTTCATTGATTTTCATAAATCCTCATTTCATTGGTGAAAACATTGAGGCTTCAGGGAGTCTTGGAAGGCTACATAGTAAGCATGTAGCAAAGTGTAAATTTTAATCCAGTTATAATGACTATAAAGGCTTGCTTTTGTTAAAAAAAAAAAAACTCATCATCAAACTCCTTTATTTCTTTGAAAGAGAACAGTTCAATGGCTTGCTCCAAGGCCAGTCCACATCCGTTGAAGGTGAGAGCATCTCCTCCAGGGACTGCTTTCAGTTCCCTTCATGGACCAGTTGGGCTGCTCAGAGGGACACCTGCTGATGGATTAGAGATGGTGCTGAACAGACTAGCAGGAAACAAGATCAAAAGAAGAGAAAGTCTCCATGGCGACGCCATCCATTCTCCTTCCACAAAATCAAAGCAAAAAAGAAGGTACAAAGTTGACCTCGCATTCGGCAGATTTAACAGGGCCCATCTTTTGTCATCACATGAAAATGACAGCATGGTCAGCTTTTATATCATGGTATATAAACACAAAGACTTGCAGGTCAGAGAACAGCAAATAGGGGACGAGCCTACAACTCTGAAGTAGGAAAATAAAGAGGTGACTCCAACTAAACTGGCAAGAGTAGAGACAGTCACAATTAGAAGTAATATGCATCAGGACTACACTAGGGAAGACTGAGGAACCACAGGCGGGTTCCCTGTGAGCCCTGGTTTGAGGTAGAGCTGAGCACAGCAAAGCTGCTTACTCATCTATGTGGACTGGATAGATCTTTCTTTAGGAGGCAGAGACACTGGTTCCTACCACATTCATCCAATTTCCTCCTAGGAGTAGGATCCAGGGAGGGCTCACCAGGGTTCCCTAGGCAAGGTGAAAATGAAAACAAGGATGATTGTTGTAAGTAGAAATTTAGTACAATCAATGACATTGTCCCATGTTCAGATTCCTGTTCTCCTTGTTTGTCTTTGTTCTAACCAGAGACAGCCATCAAATCCTTAGTCCCAAGTGAAGGACCATGACCTTTCCAAACCCAAAAGGCAAAAATATCACTTTGGCTTCAGTTAATGATGCATAACATTGTCTAATTCTTTTTAGTGCAGGATACCTCTTTTTCAAACTTAAGTCTCAAGCTCCTTGATGAAGGAACAAGCTTATCATTTAAACAGTTGGCCTAGCTCTCTGTATATTCAAATCGTACCTACATGGGTAGCTGACAAGCGTTGCCACTCAGTAAAGCCTGATAGTATTTATTTTATAACTGTTAGTATTTTTCCTTGTTGCTGTAATAAAGTACAATACAAAGGCAACATAATAGAGAAAGGGCTTATTTGGGCTTGCAGTTCAAAGGGATCATTTAGTCATACGGGGAAGGCATGATGTCATGAGCTTGAGGCAGTTGGTCACATTGCATGGGCAGTCAGGAAGTAGAGCATGAATAGGAAGTGAGGACAAGATAAAAAGCCTCAAGATTTGCCCCTAGTGACCTGCATTCTCCAGCAAGGCTCCACCTTCCAAAGGTTCTACAAGCTTCTGATGTCACTAGTGTGGGACTAAGTGTTTAAAGATCCAAGCTTTTTGGGAAAAATTTACACCATAAACACAATCCAAAGACCTGGGAATGCTTCTTTGCTGACATTTTGGGTTAAGATGTAGAAAATACCTTCTTAAACAACATAAACCCTGACTTTACAATTTGGAGGTGTAGGGGAAAAATGCCCTGTCATTCATGCCACAGGAATTAAGCAATCCATTCTCTATTGAACTGCTACACAGTTCAGTCACATCTCTGAGCAAAACTTTTGTTTACAATCAGAAATGGGAACTGACTGAAGGAAATCAATTGTGTTGGTCAAAGAAGAATGTAGTCTATTGACTAAGAAGCAAGGTTTAACTCCTTTCATTGAGTAAATAATTTATTTATTTATTATTTATTCACTGTTGTTTTTGTTATTTTTTGACATAGGGTCTCCTTATGTCACCCCAGCCTGGTCTAAAACTTACTATGTAATCCAGGCTGTCCATAAACTCAGGATCTTCCCCCCCCTTACCTTTCCACATGGTGGAATTACAGGGAGTGCACCACCTCACCCAGTGAGTAAACAATTTTCTCAAAAAAATTTTTTTTGGAAACTCCAATGAACTGACCTGAGAGAGTTTTAAAGATCTTGAGAATTATTGTTTGCTTTCAGGCCTTGTTTTGTTAATTGCAGTGTGTTTATGGAAGATAAAACTTAACAGCTGTCCACTGCCTATCATCAGGGCTTTACAAATGTCTTCAACAAAGATGCAGGCAGTAAATATTTTTGCTTTTTCAAGCTGCAAGGTTTAGGTTGCAATCCCTCTACTCTAAGTATCTGGTATTGCTGAAAGCAGCCCTGGCAATGTGTGAGCTAATGAGCTGGGACAGAATTCTTCCAGGGAGACTGGCTTACGCCTCTAGTCTGCAATGTCTGAGTGGAGCCCATCCCAAGCCTCTTTCCAGTGCTTCCTCTCCACCACTTTCAGCACTGTGTCTACCCTCTATGTCACTAGATAGTGGCAAAGAAGTCAACATCATAAATCATGACCTTCTACAATTGTATCTATGGGTCTGTAACAAGTCACATACAAAGTGAAAATCTGGGGGAGTTGTCTGAAACAGCTGAGTCCTAGGCCCCATTTCTGTAAGATCTCAGGAAAACTAACCCTTTAGCTCAGGGGATAGACAAAGTAACACAAACAAAAAAAGTATAAGAAGAAACCAGGTACAGTGAGTTCATACCTTGTTGTGCACGAACCAAGAAGCCCAACAAAGAAGTTAGAGCAGAGAAAGATTCATTACCAGCAGCAGGTAAGGGAATCCCAGGAATTAGATCCACCCACTGCAAGGCCCTTCTCCAACAAAGGAAGTGAGGGGATTCTATGCATGTTGATACAGGAAAGTGCTTTACAAGTGGGCACACCCCCAAGCATGTGCATTGCAAGACAATCCTTCAGAAAGGAAAGATGGAACCAGGGAGCTCTCCATCAATCCAACATCTTGAGTTTGACCTCCAGGACCCACAAGGTGGGAAGACAGAAACAATGCCCACAAGTCATCCTCTGATTCTCTTGGAAGCATGCTGTATTATGTGAGTGTGAAAATACACACACACACACACACACACACACACACACACACACACCCTCCCACACTCAAATGCTCTCTCACACATATGCATAAAATTAATAAATGTGATAAAAAAAAAGAAGAAAGAAAGGTGACATTCAAATTTTGGGCCATGCTCAGTCCCAAGTTAAGGAATACAAGTTTAAAATGATGGAAAGGAAAACATTTGGGCATGGTGAGTTTTTGTCATATGGATGGTAGTTAGGACTACCTCTGGGTATCTTATCTCTTCATCATAAAGTTTTACTAAAATTAAAAGAAGAGGAAATTTGAAGGCACATTACTTTTGTTTGCCTTTAATTGCACCTGCCTCATTTAGTGGATAATTGTATTACTTTGGGAACAAAGGTTGTTTGTTTTGAGCCAATAAATATCTTCCTCTGTGGCAATAATCTGCAGGCCTCCTCCCCATGTCCTACAATTTGCCTTTCACATTGAAAAGGGTTCTCTGAAATTTATATGACAGATACCACATGGGAGAAAAACCTACTACATCTACAGAAAAAGCGGGCTTTGGAGAGAGGGAAGGGTAGCTCATTTTCTCACTTCAGCATCAACTGGCCCTCTTCAAACTTATTTGGCCTGATGGAATTGGTTCCTTTATTAGAGGCCAATGTGGACCCACATGCTCATAAGGGAACACATAGAGAAGCCACGAGTCACCTTCTCTTCTAAATATCTGGAGTAGCAAAGAAGAGGCCATGGATTTGAGATGGAATAGGGAGACATGAGGGACATAGGAGGGAAGATTGGAGCAGAAATGATGCAAATACAGTTCTTGTGTATGAAATTCTTAGTAAATAAATTAATGAGTGGGAAAATAAAAAGCTTCTGGCACTTTCTCTCCTCTAGTGAGAGTGAAGTTCTTAGAAGTGTTGAGGAGAGTCTCCCAGCCCACTGACTGCATCAGCATACCTGAGGGTAGCCCCAACCCACCGCCTCTGCACAGCCTGAAGGTGTCTAATGGCCCACAGATCTCAGACACCTGGTCATGGGAATGGAAGAGCTGCTTGTCTGTTCTGACACTAGTCTTTTGATGTTTCCCACGACTCAGTGGCAATGAACAGCCTGCTGTGGGCAGTAAGCCCTCAACCCCACACTGGCTTCACGAGGAGAATTGATGATGCCCCACAAAGGACAAAGAGTCAGAAATAAAATGTTAGTTTCATAATTCCCCCAATGCCCAGAGTTGGCTTCTCGCATATAGCAGTCCCTGAATCAAACCTCCTCCGCACACTGTGCTGTCCTGCCCTGTAGCTGCTCTAACTCAATCCCTAGACATTTTATGGCTGTTCCTGCTGAACACATGTGAGCTCAGAGAATACAGAGATGCTTTTCCAAACCAGTTATAAAACAAAATTGTCATAAGCTATTCCTATTAGAAACTCGAAAGAACAATGTGAATTTTTCAGAGTATAACTTATTTCAAAATTAGAAATTCCCACTTGTTTCATAAGTACCCACATAGTTCCCCATGCCCTGTCTGATACCTAGTATTTGCAAGCAGTGATTTTTTTTTTTGGTAACTTCTAGTTCTGGTCCTGGTGATTGAACCCAGGGCCTTGGGCATGCTAACCTAACCCCCTACTGCTGAGCCACACAATCTGTGCCCAGGAGTAAGTTCCTGTGGTGCCTTTTCACATTCCAGCTACAGACCCCAGACAGGACTCCAGAGCTTAACTCCCACTGGCTGAAATTTGCTGTATGTCACATAACATGAGCACACTTGTAACAAACAGACATTAACAAATTGGCTTATTTCTTGTTTTGTCCCCTATAAGGGAACCACAGAGTATTTGTGACTGCCTACCTGTCTCATTGTGGGGTGTGTGCTGTGTGTGTGTTGCGGGGAGGCACATGGATGAGATTGATGTGAAAGTTAGACCCACATCATGTCCTCACTTGCTTTCTATCTCATTTTCTTCAGATTTTAATTTTTTGTGTGTGTGCGCACGCACGTGTGTGTGTGTGTGTGTGTGTGTGTGTGTGTGTGTGTGTGTGCTTTGTGGGGATGGGCACATGAGTGCACCTCCCCTGGAGTGCACTAAAGTTGGTCTGGAGTTGGAGGAAGAGGCAGTTGTGAGCCATCCATCTCCTAAGCCCCCATTTTATGTTCTGAGAAAGGGTTTATTTTTGAACATGGAGCTTACTAATTTGGTTTGACTATCTGGCCAGCAAGCATCAGGGGTCCCTCAGTTCAGTCTCCCCAGCACTGGGATGGTAGGCATGATGCACTGCAAGGCACTGCAGTGGATTCTGAGGAACCCAAGGAGCCACTGAGCCAGCTTTTCTTTGTGTTTTTGTTGCATGTAAAATAAAACACTGCATCTAATTTACCAAACACCCCTTTACCTCGCCTTCTTCTTAACATTTCACAATTCAGATGTAGGATTCCCAAAACCCATTTAGGGCTATTTGTTCTCCATCCCTCCCAGTGACACTCTAGGTAGTATTTGTCTCCTTTCCCATCCTTCTCAGTGACACTCTAGCAGGAAAAAAAATCTTAAACCCACTCAGTACACTTATTTCTTTGTCTCCTCCCATTTTCATTATTATTTCATTGCTAAGGCCCAACCTTGGTGGGATACAGTGTGACACTGATTAAGTGTGTCTTCAGTGACTGACTCACTCCAAAGCCCAGCCATAATGTAGGGAAGTCGTGAAGACAAAATGGAGCTCAAATGTTGAAAAATATTTCCCAAACACCCCAGACAAGGAAAGCCTGTACTTCTGGGACTCATTCATCCTTTGACTGATGAGCTTGAAAATTTTTGTTCCTTACCGTTTTTAAAAATAGCTGTTTTTCTTTCTTTCTTTCTTTCTTTCTTTCTTTCTTTCTTTCTTTCTTTCTTTCTTT
>CAJQZJ010008952.1:654056-669445 GCA_907164525.1 Lophiomys imhausi
TTTCTTTCTTTCTTTCTTTCTTTCTTTCTTTCTTTCTTTCTTTCTTTTCTTTCCTTTTCTTTTTCTTTCTATGTGTGGTGGGGTGAGGAGGCCTGCTAATGAAGGTGAAAGGAATCCTCAGTTCTTTCTCTATCCATTCCCCAACCCCCTCCTTCCCATCTGCTCCTTTCAGGCTGGCTGTTGGGACAGGAGGTTTCCAGGGTTCACACCATCTTCTACATAATAGGGTGGCATTTTACACCCATCCTCTGCCTGGCAGGTGGCAATGAGGTCATGATTGAAGACAGCCCAAGGTGAGCAACTTGCAAATAATGTGAGGAAAGACGCTGCCACATCTTGGGCTCTGAAGAGACAGGAGGCAGGCTGAGACACTGGCGTCTTTGCTGTGAGCCTCCCAGAGGCTGCAGAGAGATTTCAGCGTCATTAGGAACAGCACATGCTCCACAATACACGGGGGCCCCATCGCCAACTGATTTGCGCCTCATATTCTAGGAGTGACTCTCTTCATTGCCTTTGTACACGCTGAAAGGAGTGGCATCCGTCAGCCAGTATGTGGCTGTATAAATTATCCATCTGTGAGTCCCTGCTCACGTGGTGTGCAGGAGGCAAGATGCGCCTTTGTGGGGGAAGAGGAGGAGGGGAACGGGGGAGGGGCCGGCTGAGGGAAGACTGGGAATCTGGAGGTTTCTGTGAAGAGTGAGAATGCATATGGAGAGAGGGATCTCAGGGGAAAGACAGACTCTTAGCAAGACTGGAAGCCAGACCTAAGCTGAGTCATGTGTCTTAGCAGTCCTCCTCTACTTCCTCTCTCTGCTCCAATCTCTTCTCTCTTGCCCAACCCCTATCCCTCACTGTGGCTGACTGGAGAGACAGGAGTCAGCTTCAATATAAATTGGGTATAAATACAAGTTTGTGTACATGTAGAAAAGGGCACCACACAGCAAACCCGTGCTGGCAGTCATTAACACACAATACATGGTGATGTTCTGCAGACAGGGTGGAGACTTAGCAGCTGGGAAGGAAAGAGGTATTAACACACCAGTGTAACTGCAGTTCTAAAGCTATCCCTGCCTTAGAACGAGCTGAAGGTGTTAGTTACTGCCCATAAGTGCCACTCTAGACATTCATCGCAGTTCCTACGATGGGTGCCACGATCAGCAAAGAGTAAAGAATGCTAGCTGCTTCTAGGACATCTGAACCTAGTAACAGAGAAATGTGCAAATCCTTCCAGTGGGGGAGGGTCTGCCACAAGAGCTTGGGAAAGGGTCAGTATGTGGGGCAGAATGTGAACATGCTTGTCTCTAGGAAATAGGCTTTACGGAGGGAGGAAGTGCTGACATGTTGTCCTCAGGATATTCTATTTCCAGAGATTCTGAAGGAATTTCGTCGTGGGGAATAAACCCATTTATTATACAAAGCCACCAGATATCACACCACCAGATCTTCCCTTACATGGCCGAGGGAAATAAAGTAAAATTGAAATCATGCTTTTAATAATCTCTGGAGGCAAAAAGCCAGCAAGTTAGATAGGTTAAGCAGACAATCTGAAAAAGAAAAGGGAGAAAAGAGAGATAGAGAAAGAGAGAGAGAGAGAGAGGAGAGAGAGAGAGGAGAGAGAGAGAGGAGAGAGAGGGAGGAGAGAGAATTATTTATCCCATGTGATTTTTTTGAAGAACACAGACTAAACTCAGAGTTGCTTTTTTTTTTTTTAAACTGAGTGTGGTAGAGAGCAATTGTAATCTCAGCATTCAGTAATCTGAGGCAGGAGGATGGCTGAGAGTTTGAGGTCAACCTTAACAACATAGCGAGAGACTGTCGATTAGGGGTTGTGCTGGTGAAAGGAAGCACTGTGAGTGGTGGGGCACCAGGGACAGACATGCAGTGCATGTGCTGCCCCTCCAAGTAGCCTTACCTGAGCTGGAGACTAGGTAAAGAGGAAGCCATGGAAGAATATCCTGTATCTATAGTAAGTCCTCTGCATATTTTGATTAGTGCCTCCAAGTCCCCCAGATGATGAAGCTACCCTGGCATGTGCCTCAGGGCATTGTGCTTGGTTGGTACTGTTCAAAAGTTTGACAATGCTGTGCTTCAAGTTTATTTGTTGGGGGAAAAGACTGTAAATCCTCTGTGCAGTTAGCGTTTACTACTGGCACATAATAAAATTCAAATATTCTTCCCATTCTCCAGGCTCACCTTGTTTGCTCTCCCTGAAGCCATTTAGGAAGCCAACCCTTGGCATTTTCCATCTTGTCATAAAGTGAGGGTCTGTTCCAGCAGAACAAAGTGGCCTTTATTTATGTTCACTAGGAACCCAGGTCCTGCTAACGTGGACTTACCCAGATATGGTAGAGCCCAGCTGTGCACCGTACTGCAGAAGCCATTGCAACCTTCCTGCCCTGTATGGCTTGCTTGCAGAGACCCCATCATCTGATGCACGCCATAGACCATCCTCCTTGGTAGATGAACTGGTCCTAAATCTTTGCTCCTAGCTCCCATCTCCACATGTCTACTTTCATTTCTTGGGCCCTTTTTGGATGATTCCACTAGTGGCCTTTGGAGAGGCCAGGAGTAATGTTACTTCCAGGACTGGCTTTCTAACTGCCTGTGCCTGTCCCTCTCTTCAGCAGTTAAGAGCACTTACTGTGTTTGCAGAGGACTTGGGTTCCATTCCTGGCACTACAAGACAGTTCACAACAGTAACTCCACTTTCAGAGGATTCCATTCTGTCTTCCAACATTCATGGACTCCAAGAATGTGTGGAGTATGCACACATGGGTGCAGGAAAAAACACTCACATAAAATAAATAAATAAATAAAACTAAAACAACAGCACCCCTGTCCTGGATCATGCTACCTCCCAGGCTCTGAAACAGGGTGTGAGGAAACAGCAAGCAGACAATGGCCTTGAAAATACTGTCCTTGAGAAGAGCCATTTCCAACAGAGGTAACTATTGTTTATCTCATGCTACAGAGACTCCTGCTGTGGGAACCAGAGGGCCAACAGTGACAAGATTCAGAGTCAAGAACCCCAGCATGTTTCTTTCACAACCAGTTCTTGGGGATGTCATAAGATCAACAGATTTGATGATGCCATGTTGTTTATTTTCCCCATCAGGCTTCTCCCATCATCGTCATCACTGCTGGATGTTGTGACCTTCTCATTTGGTTGTGTTCTATTGTCCCTCTGCTGCTACTGTCTGTGCCTTGATGCTTACTCTGTTACATTTTTGCTTGTTTAAGAAACTCAATCATTTAGTCAAAAGTATGGCTATCACATGTCATTCTCAGGATCATGCAGGATGCTCCTGGGAAACACCACTGTGGTCTCTGTTTCGTTGAGTTTGTTTAGAATCCACATACTTGAGATTATGTAGACTTTTCTTTGCTTTTGATTTTTTTTAACTTGTCATAGTGTATTCCAGATCCACCCATTCATCACAAAGAGTAAAATGTTTTTTTTTTCCTAAAGGCTGAATAGCAATAGAGTATTCCTTTTATGATATATATATATACAGTTTCTTTCTGTATTCACTGATGAGCCCTTCGGTTTCTAAATCTTGGCTAATGTAAACAATGCTGCAACAGACATGTGCTTACAGACTTTTATATTTTGAGACACTGATTTCATTTTCTCTGAAAGTTTGCGGGGAAGCAGATGTGCTGGAGCCTATGGGAGTTGCTACTTTTGTGCCTTGAGTGGCCTCACTGGTGTCGGCCAACAGTACCTCTACATCTCTAATCCCATAGACCATGTCTAGCCTCTCTTTTCTCACTTTCTTTCTCACATTCACTACCTTTTGACTTTTTGAGAACAAAAAAGTCCTGGTGGATCTGAGGTGACAGCTCACAGTGCCTTTAATTCCCACCCTTCCAGTGAGGTAGAAAAGCTCATTTCCATGCATGCGCTGCCATTGGAAACTTGGGAACCATGTCTTCTTTCTCCCTGTCTTCAGTTAGCTTATAGCTGTTGCTTCATTGTTTTTGTTGGTGATGTTTTGTTGTTTTTGTTACTGTTTTGTGGTTTATAAATATTTTAATCCATTTTGTGTGGGTTTTTTTTTAACGGTTTGTTGATCCTATTGTGCAAACAAACAAAAAACCCCAAAAAACAAAAAACAAAACAAAAATATTTAGGATTAGGGCAGTCTCAACTGTCAAGTTTTGTTTTTATTACACATGCTTTGTTATTGTACCTAAAATATAATTTCAAAGGCCAGAGGCATAGAGGTCACCTCTGTGTGCTCTTCCAGAGCTTCTACAAATTTGGTTCTTATCTTCAGGTCTCTAATCTGTTTTTTTTTTCTAAACTTTATTTTTTATTTCTTCAAGTTACATCTGAATCTCAATCCCCTCCTTACTTCCCCCCCCATTCCTCCCTCCCATCCTCAACCCCCCATCCTCTTCCCTTTTTTTTTTTAAGTTTAAGGTATATCTAGTCTCTTTTAAGGTGACTTCTATCTGTGGTGTGAGATAAGGACACAATCAATGTCTTGTGTTTTGAATGTGGGAATCGACTTTTTCCACCATCATCCATTGGGGTTTATCCTTTCCTAGTACCTGTATCAAAGACCGCTGACTGTATTTGTTAAGTTTACAGGATTCCTCTGTGATGTGACCTTTTCCCTGGGCACATTCTTAAGCAAGTCCATTTACATCACTTGGCCCTAATTTTATCATATTTAACATAAAGATACCAATGGCATCTTTCTATTTAAAGATGGAGCTCACAGGGATGAGGACACTTAAAGCACAAAGACATAAATAATTCACATGACACACTGTCGGTAGTGTCACCCCCTCATCTTCTGTAGTCCTCAAAGGGAGCAAAACAAAACTTAATCTGACTGACGTATTTGTTGCCTGATCTTAGTCACACAGACACTGAGTCTTGGGATCTGTGCTGCTCACTTCCTGTGGATTTTATTATCTTAGTTTAGGTTAGGTTACACTTTCAAAGTTTATTGCTTATGCAAGATTGAGAAGTTAGTATAGTTTCTTTGGGGAATTTTCTTATCTGGAAAGCAGGCATTAAAATGTGACCATGTAAGCTAGATCATGTATGTTAAATGCTAAGCCATTGATACCATCATAATTGTTGTTAATATCATTTTCCTTGTTATTATTAATCATTTGTTTTGTGAAGAGAGCAGAGGCACTACATCAATATGCAATCCTGCTGCAGCTGAAACAACAACACAAAAGTCATGATTCTTCTGATGTCACGCAAATGTCAGAAAACATTTGCTTTTTCACATTTACAAGCACAGTAACTACCAATGGGTTAAAATAACAGTAGAAATCAAGGATGAACCTTTTCTCTAGGACAGTACTATTACATCAGAAAGTAGAAGGGTCTTTGCATTTACAAATGTTGAATATCTTTAGCTTTAAAAAACGTGATGCTTTAAAAAATTACTTACAGGTAATGTGCATTAACAATGGGAAGAAAGAGAAAACAGTTAAAAATAATGCTTTCTTGCAAAGCTTGCCAGTCTTTGTAAAACACGATGTAATTACTTTCATTATCCCTTGCATAATGTCAGTGTGTGTTAGAGGAAACGTTATGTTGTGTGTTAGAAACACACAGTCTCTCTTACCTTCTAGCTTAAAATTGCTTTTCTACTCAGACAGCTGCAGCTAGTCAAGCATTTCAGGAGCCTCATCCTCTCCCTAGCTCTCTAGAACCTGGGACTATAAAAGGCTGTGTTTTAAGAGTAGCCACTGGTTCTTTTGTTGTTGTTACTATTTATTTATTTATTTCTTCAAGGAACAATACACGGGTCTCCAATTAGTTGCAGGTGCAAATATTATGCATTCAATTAATTGTCTTCAAATGGTTAATTATGGGCAGAATTGGCTAATTTGGGGTGCAATTAACTACTTGCCACTTATTCTGAGAATGCCCATGGACGGCTGCGTCTGCAATTAATTTACAAGAGCCATTACAGTGAAAACCGTGTACTATACATCCAAGAATAGAGTGGGAGAATTTTTTAGAAGCAGAATTTCACTTCGGGTTAATTGCATTGACTCTTCCCTTTGGCTTTTCTATGTGGTTGGACTGTAAATGGGCCACTCTGAGCTATGTCTGTGGTTGATGCAGACGTGCTGGGTCCTGAGAGTGTTAAGGGGTGGGTGAGGCCAGCATAGGTTTGATGAAGTTGCAGGGTCCCCAGTCAGTTCTTGCTTATACATTTTAACTCTTTGCTGGCCTTTATTTCTGCATATTTTCTGTCACAGGAGTATTGATGAAATGAGAATCTTCAAATATTCCATGATAGGTTCACTATCTCGACAAAACCACTACCATTAAAGTAGTCTCTCATTAGGGGTTGGAGATGCTCACTCAGCACCCAGAATCTATGTGAAAAAGCCAGCCAGGCATGGTGGCATGCTCTTGCATTCCCAGCATGCTGGACACAGAAATTGGCAGATCCTTTAGGCACACTGGCTAGCCAAACTATACAAATCAGAAAGGGTCACATCAGTGAGAGACATTTTTTTTTAAAAACCAAAGTGGAAGGCACCTAAGGAATAGTACCAGAGCTGATTTCTGGATCACACACCCAACATATTCATATACCTCACACACATATACATACTCACCCATATGCTCACACATCGCAACTTATACACAGACACACACATGCACATACAAGCACACCAACACACATGTACATACACACCAATAGACACACATTAACTTTCATGATACATACAAGAACACACACACATATATAGATACCTCCGAACACACATCCCCAAACAAACATACACCCATACCTCAACATACACATAACATACACACAATAACACACAAACATACGCATATATTCTAACACAAGTACATATACATAAAAGACAATCTCACACACACCCTAGCACATATGCATAAATGCACAGACATCCCAACACATACATGCGCACACATATCCCAATACCTACACACTCACATTCACGCACACATACAACATATACATACAAACAGATACCCCAAGACACACACCCAACATGCACACATCAACACATACACATTCACACACACACACGTCTTACTTGCAATAGCTGTTTGTTAAACAGGTCCCAAGAACAAAAATGAGGTTCAGTGTTGCCGACTTGGCAGAATCTAGAACGCTTGGAAGGTAAGTCTATGGGTATGCTAGGGGGGATTGCCTTTATTGTATTAATGATGGTGGGAAGGCTGTCCACTGTGGGTGGCACCATTCCCTGTGGGGTTCTGGACTGTACAAGTGGAGAGAGAGAGCTGAGCAGCTGCAGGCATTTACCTCTCTGCACTTCTGATGGTGGATACCATGTGACCTCTGTCTTTCATAAGATGCCCTTTTCCTGTGGAGTTTAAGGTGCTTGTGTATCTTCATGTTAGGCCACACTAACTGCAGATAACTTGCCATTGAAAAGATATCTCAGACCTGTGCACAGGCTTCCAGCAGGAAAATGTGGACATATTTGTGATCCCACAGCATGAATGCAGTCCTTGGAAGGAATAAATAAACACAATGCTATCAGAGAATTAAGACAAAATTCTCTCTTCAAAGTTAAGTCACCCTGTGATGGATAATGTTGGTTGTCAACTTGACAGGAACTAGAATCACCTAGGAGAGACAAATCATGAGTGTATCTGTGACGGATTTTTCTTAATTGGGTTAATTGAGGTAGGAAGACCCACCCTAAATGTGGGTGACACTATTCCTTGAGTGAACTGAGCACCAGCACTTATCTCTGAGTCTTGAGCTCAAAGACAATGTGATCAGATGCTTTACACTTCTGTAGCCTTAACATTCTCCCCATGATGGTCTTCAACACCATAATTTGTAAGCCAAAATGAGCTCTTCTCTCCTGAACTGTTCCCTGTCAGGGATTGTTCATAGCAATGAAAAAAGCAACCAACTCAAGTCTTTCCAACTGAAATTTAAGTCTTGATTCCTGTAAAGGCCCCTGATGCTCAGACACAGCAGAGATAGGCTGGGCTCTGTTGATGGTCCCATCTCACCAAGAGTATCCTTTGCTGGAGTCAACTGAGGCCTTGAGACATTGTAGGCACTCCAATTAGAATATCACCAGATACAGTTTTCTACCTGATCAGAGAGGCAGGCAGCACAGAAATAGTTGGCTTCCTTCCTTCCTTCCCTCCCAGTTCCCTAAGATTTGAAACTACGTTTTGGACATGAAATCCATAAAGAGATAAAGGAATGAAAAAGATTGTATTACTATTTATGTATGTGCTATATACATCAGGTGAGTCTCTTTAAACCCTTCTAAAGAGATGCTGACCCACGTTTAAGTTACAGGTAAATGAACTTGGGTGGCCTACTGACCAGTGCTTGTTGTGCAAAGGGATGGGGACATGCACCTGAAGACATGACTGCAAATGATGCAACAGACACTTGAGTCCTTGTGGTGTCTCATGGTCCTCATTACAGCAGTAAACAAGATCGGGTTCTTATGGCGTGGGCTTTGATGGCAAATTTAACTGTTCTTTGCCCTACAGATGTTGTTGAATGGTATCTCCAAATAAGTGTGGAGTGGGGAGAGATTCCATTGTGTCATTATATTGTCTGACTATGTAGTAAACATTCACAAGTGATAATTGATGACCAGAGACACTTTTGCCTTTGAGGTACCCCATGATAGAAGTTTTTGCAATCTGACAGGCCAACAAAAGCCAACCTGCTCAAAATTAAAGAAACTTTCATGGAGCTGACCTCTCCACTTCACTTCACACTTTTTTTAGTTTTAGGATTTGACCTTAACATATCTCTTGAAGATTTTATCTTCCAACAAGTAGTGTGTGGAGTGCCTTGTCACAGTACTGAACTAACATGGGTTCCTTGCTCAGAGCCTAGATGAATCCCCTGAAATTAACACCATCTCCACCAAGCCAGGTCATCTCATGGGGGTAACAAGAGTTGTCTTGGTCAAGGTATGCATCTAGAGTGTAATTAAAATTGGTCGCTTCTACCTCAGAATTTAAAAAGAAAAAAGATGGCAGAAGGCAAATAAATGTGCATTTAAAAAGAAAAAAAGGAAAAAATATTGATTCCTGGAAGAAAAGACTTGTCAAGGCAATTTTTTTTGCAAGAACAAACCCTTCATTAGAAATCAAGCTAGAGCTAATTCTGAGGGAGTAGATGGATGTCTCCTTGCATTTCCCATTGTCATATCATATATAGCACATATAGATAAGAGTGATTGTTTTCAGTCCCACTTACAATAAGAAAAAGAGCTAACCAACTGAGTAAAATCAAATGTAATTAGTTTTACCTAAATTGTAGGTTTTCAGAACAATTAATAAAACTGGAAGTTGAAAGCTGCTTGTTAAGCAAATCAAAGATCAAGGAATACATTTCCCTTATTGAAAGTCACTCCTATGTAAATCAACCTACACAAATCACTGTAGAATTTGAAACACAGCGCGTGGGTAATTGGAAAGTTCATCCACAGCACAGATCCAGGCGGTTCATGAATTCTCTTAATGCCAAACGTCTACGTATACTCTTTCCTGATGAATCCAGTTCTAACCATAGGAGCAATAGGAGACACAGTCACAAATATAAGGATACTGGAGTTAGGCCAGCCTGGATGAGCTTAAATGCAAGCCCCCTGGGTCCATGGGCACAAATATCAGTATCAGGAATCTATACCTATATCATGGAAGCAGAAGGAGAGGAGTGCCAATGCTGGTCTCACTCTCATACCATCCAGGACTACAGCTCCTGGCACAGTGCTATTCCTATTTAGTGTGGAGATTCCATATCAATAAACCTAGTCTAGAAAACCTCCAACAGACAGTCCCAGAGCTTGTTTCCTTGGTGATTCTAGATCTTGGCAAGCTGACAATACATATTAACCAACACTCGTGGTAATTGCATGTGAATCTCTGTTATTCACTGATGATATATGAATACAAATTCTAGGATATCTGTGGGTTTTATACTGTTACAGTCACATGATCTCTTCAGGAGACTGCATACCATGTCCTTGTGCCATGAGTGTGTTTAATGCCCCATGCACAGCTTGGGGTCAGAAAGATCAACTCCAAGTCCCCTCTTCTCTTCAGGCTTTGCCTTATCCCTCATGGGACTCCATTAATCTTTTGTGATGAGAACAAGAAATTCACAAAGGTCCTTAGAGTAAGGTCTGCAAGACATAGATCTCTGTGAATCTTCAATATCTGGAGAGTAATTATTATGCTCCCTGGGTAGAGGGGAACACTGAGGTATTAGAGCAGTTACTGTATAGACCGTTTCACCATTTTTTCAATAGCAACTATGTAGACTGTCCACAAAAATTGTAGGAAAAGTAGGTGCCTAATTTGCTTGTCTCATTTTTTTTTCAGTTCCTAGGGTCTCCAGTATTCTGCCAGTCTATTTATCTAGGTATCTAGTACCTGTAGGAAATCAGAGTTGTCTAGGCAGAATGAAGGTGGTATGGTACCCTACCTCTTCAGAGAGAAGCAAAAATTTCTGTCATTCTCAGACACCTTTGCTTTTTTTTCTAACAGTGAGGCCACTAGCAAATGGAGATTGGTGAACTCTTTATCATGTTTGGTAGGGATTTTATGAGCGCAGTGTGCCAATTGACAGTCACAGGCTTCATGAGTCCCACTCTGGTTACTGCCACAAGAAATGAGGGAAGAACACTTCAATCCTCTAATACAGAATTACTTCCTGCAGTTCCTCTAAGTAAAGCCTTTTTTTTAAAATCGATTTAGGGGTTGGGGTATGTGTTTTCAATACATAGCCAAGTTGAGTCTTGAACTCACATTCTGCCTGCCTCAGCCTCCCACATACTAGGATTATAAACCATTGCAACCATGCCAACATTAAGATCTCTCCTCCTTTCCCCTCTCCCCTCCCCTCCCCTTTCCTCCCCTCCTCTCTTTTCTTTCCTTTCTTTCTTATTCTTTTCTTTTTCTTCTTTCTTTCTTTGTCTTTCTTCTTCATTCTTTTTGGGGGGATCAGGGAACAGGATGGGGCAGAAAGTCTGTAAAAGCTAGAGGTCAGGGAACTAGGCAAAGCAGTGTTTCCAGGACTGGACTCTGCATTCAAGAACTCACAGCAGCTGCAGTTGCTTAAATGAGACCTGCACATGGAACCAGTTAACACTGTAGTGAGGATGAAGCACAGAATTGCTCACTTTTAACTGAGGAGTTATTGACAGTTGATAGCTTCTAGGTCGGGGATATCCAGTTTTCTTTAAGGGTGGTATGTTGACCATACTTCAGCTGATGGTCTAACATCCATGTGCATATGCACAACACTAATTAGATTCAGTGGATTATTTTTTAAAACAACAAAAATGAACATATATAAAAATCTCAGTACACCCTCCAAGCACCACCACCACAAATAAACATCGAAGCTATAATCTGTACCTAGAGAGAGCTATCAAACCACATGGAGAAAAGGGAAGTAAATTATCAGAAATGAGGAGGGTATGAGACTTTGATTAAAGTACATCAGTGTTGATTTTTAGGAAAAGAGACAAAACAAAATAAAATAAAGCTGCTGGCACAACAACAAACAAACAAACCAAAAAAACATGCCTTGAGATTATACTAACTTTGTAAAAAGGGTTTGAGAAAAGAAAGCACCAAAAACTGTGTCCCATCTTCCTGGGTGTGTGAGAGGTGGACATGGCCAGCATGACTCACCTTAGACCTTCAGAGTTCTTGGGAGGCTCTCACCTGGAGATGGGTACTAACAAAAAACCCAGAATAGCTAAATCAATCCTGTACAATAAAAAAAACATCTGGAGGCATCACCATCCCAGAGTTCAAGCTGTACTACAGAGCAAAAGTAATAAGAACAGCATGGTACGGGTATAGAATCAGACCAGTGGATCAATGGAATCAAATTGAAGACTCAGAAATGAACCCACACACCTATAGTCACTTAATTTTTGACAAAGAAGCCAAAACCGTACAATGGAAAAAGGACAGCATCTTTAACAAATGGTGCTGGTCGAACTGGATGTCTTCATGTAAAAGAATGAAATTAGACCCATAATTATCACCTTGCACAAAACTTAAATCCAAGTGGATCAAAGACCTTAACATAAGGCCTGACACACTAAATCTACTAGAAGAGAAAGTGGGGGAAACACTTGAACTCATCAGCACAGGTGACAACTTCCTGCACAGAACACCAACAGCTCAGGCTCTAAGACCAACAATCAATCAATGGGTCCTCATGAAACTGAAAAGCTTCTGTAAGCCACTGTCATTCAAACAAAATGGCAACCTACAGATTGGGAAAAAAATCTTCACCAACCCTACATCTGACAGAGGGCTAATATCCAAAATTTACAAAGAACTCAAGAAATTAAATGCCAAGAAATCAAACAATCCAATCAAAAAATGGGGAACAGAGCTAAACAGAGGATTCACAAAGGAGGAATCCCTAATGGCTGAGAGACACTTGAAGAAATGCTCAGCATCCTTAATCATCAGAGAAATGCAACTAAAGATGACTCTGAGATTCCATCTTATACCTGTCAGAATGGCTAAGATCAAAAGCTCAAATAACAGCACATGCTGGCGAGGGTGTGGAGAAAGGGGAACCCTCCTCCATTGCTGGTGGGAGTGCAGGCTTGTGCAACCACTATGGAGGTCAGTCTGGTGATATCTTAGAAAACTTGGAATAGCTTTGCCTCAGGACCCAGCCATACCACTTCTGAGTATACATCCAAATGATTCCTCACCAAACCACAAGGACATTTCCTCATCTATGTTCATAGCAGCCTTATTTGTAATAGCTAGAAACTGGAAACAACCCAGATGTCCCTCAACTGAGGATGGATAAAAACAAAACAAAACAGCTGGGCGGTGGTGGCGCACGCCTTTAATCCCAGCACTTGGGAGGCAGAGGCAGGCGGATCTTTGCGAGTTCGAGGCCAGCCTGGTCTACAAAGCGAGTCCAGGACAGCCAGAGCTGCTAAACATAGAAACCCTGTCTCGAAAAAACCAAAAAAAAAAAAAAAAAAAACAAAACAAAACAAAACAACAACAACAACAAAAACCGTGGTACATCTACACAATGAAATACTACTCAGCCAACAGAAACAATGAAATCATGCAATTTGCAGCCAAATGGATGGAACTAGAGAACCTCATCCTGAGCGAGCTAACCCAGACTCAGAAGGATGCACATGGGATCGATTCACTTATAGTCAGATTTTAGTCATATAGTACAGGATAACTATACTACAACCAACGCACCAAAGGGAACATGAACATAGACCTTGTTTCCTATCAATGAGACACTTTTCCCTAGTGGTGCTGCCTTGTAGGCCCCCAGTGTATGAGGAGGCTCTTGGCCCTCATGTGACTGCTGAACTGGGGAGGGGGATTGATATGTAGGGATACCCCACTCTGGAGGAGTAGGATAAGAGGGAGAGGGGGGAGGGTGGTATGGTGAGACTAGGAGGGGTGGAAAGAGGACACTATGATGGAGATGTAACTTGAAGTAATAAATAAACATAAAAACAAGATTTTTATAGAATGTGAATTCAGAGATACATCCTTTTGTCTGCCCTACTATTCTGTTTTATTTTATAGACAGGGCCTCACAGCCTAGCTTCAAGCAAACTCACTAGATAGGCAAGGATATGCTTGAAACTGACCTGTGCTCTCTACCTCCCTAGTGCTTGTTTGCAGGTCTGGGCTCCTCACCTCATATTTCTACTGATTGTTCCTTTCATTTCAGTGTTCTCCACTGCCATGCTGAATTTAGGAACATGTACTCTTTTCATTGGTTTTAACCATGTAGTGATGTTGTCCAAATAAGTACAATTATCTAAAACATTTTGGTCATGGGCTCATTTAGTCATTTCAAATAAATTACATGCATTGAGGCATGATTTCAGGAGATAGATGTATGTTTGCAGTTTAATTTGCAGATATTTTCGATGTTTTGGTTGCAGTTTACATAAATCAACTGTATTTTTCCTTCTCTGGGAGAACTGTCCATCCCCTAATCTGCCCATATCTTCATCCCCTAATCTGCTCATATCTTCATCCTCTAATCTGCTCATATCTTCAGGTTCTTTCAAAGCAGGCACATCTCAGATTTCCACAATTGGAACCTGTCTGATCAGAGGAACTCTATCTCTGACATCTCTATACCCTGGTCCTCCAACCCTTGCTCAGCACACCTTTCCCTGTACCTACCTTGAACATGGTAGGTATGGTGGAGACAGGTGTCAGTCTCACAGAGAAGAGCTCTGACTTTTGTGCTGAGAGGCTGCCACTCTCCCTTAAGAACAAATGCAAGAATAAGAGGGGTAGAAGGAGGAGGAAGAAAAGTTAAGCCAAAATAAGCTACCATGGGTGTCCATCCCATTTCCACTTGTCTGGGCACAAGGCACTTGGCCTTTTCCCCCCAAAAATAGTAACTGTGCCATTTCTAATATGTTCTTTTCAGATTCTTACATCTTCAAAAGCTGATGGAGCCAACCCTACCCCCTCACCACCCCAGCTTCTGAAGAGCCAGTTCATTGATGCTGTCCCTGGGTCGAGTTCTTAATTTCTGGTACCTGAATGCGCTCTGTACCCTTTTGATGATTCAGCCTGATGGGAGAGTCAGAATCCATCAAAACCAATCAACTCATGACCAACAGGGACTCTTTAGTACACAAGCTTCATCACATTCTGAGCAGCCAACAGGTACTACTTGGAATGGTAAAGTGGATTTAGACCATGACCACTCCTGTTTTTGTTTGTTTTTAAGATTTATTATATTTTTATGGACTTGTATATGTGTGGGTGTCTGTATGAATGCATGTATGCCACATGAATGCATGTGCCCATGTAAACCAGGGGAAGGAATTGAATTCTGTCAAGCTGGAGCTCAAGTGGCTGTAAGCTGTCATACACACGGGTGATGGGAACCAGACTCAGACTCAGGTCCTCTGGAAGCTGGATTTTTGTTTGTTTGTTTTTTTTGTTTTTTACATTTTGTGTGTGTGCATGCACACAAAAGCACCTACATATGCATGACTGTGTGCACACATTTGTACACTTTCCATGCTACACATATGGAGGTTAGAGGCAACAGTGGGGATTGGTTTTCTCCTTCTATAATGTAGATTTCAGGGATTGAACTCTGGTTTACAAGATTGGCAGCAAGTGCCCTTACCCACTGAGCCATCTGATAGTCCCCTCCCTCCAGTATTATTTAGTAAATATGGGTGAATAATTTCACATGATAAAAGTTTGCATGGATGAATAAATCTTGAACTTCACTTAGCTGTAAAATGGGAAAACAGTCTTCATTTCTAAGTGTAATTGTACATGTTAGGATAATAAGATTACATGTATGCATCAAGAATATGTTGTAGTCCAATCTGACTTTATTTCCTTTTCTTTA
>CAJQZJ010008952.1:669455-682087 GCA_907164525.1 Lophiomys imhausi
TCAATTCAGCGATCAAATATTTGGGCACAAAGACCCTATTCTATGATATGTTTAGACCATAGTGTTTGTTGAGAGATGATCTAATCCTGGTATGTGTAACATGGAGACATACTATTATCATGACTAGACTCATCTCAAACTCCTAGATTTAAGCAATCCTCCTGACTCAGCCTCCCTCTGGAGTGTCTGAAGTTGCATGCAAAGTGTCATGATCTCCAACTGGGTTTAAAGCATTTAGCTGAATAGTAATTATAGAAAAATTCAACATTCCCATCAACCTTTTAAATATTTAAAATCTATAAAATACAAATTTGTTTCAGTACACTTGTTGGTTTTCCAACAACTTAAGAAATGAGAATGTGTTATATGCTACATGTAACATCAGGTTTAATAGAAAAACATTTCTATATGAGGAGGGTTTCTTAGCTTGGGCTACCAGAGACTAGATGGTTTAAACAACAGAAACATTTCTCACAGCACTGGAGTCTGGGTCAAGACACCCAAAGTATGGATCCTGTCAGTTTCTATTGAGGACTCTGATGCCCCCACACAGCCTCTTTCTGGTGTGAGAACATAGGTTGGGGCAGAAGAAGGCTCCCCAGTGCCTCTTCTTAAAAGAATAGCAGTTCTTTTGAATCAGGACCCCAGCCTTTGGAGCATATTAAACCATAATTACTTCCTTTTAGAGGCCCCTTCTGTCCACAGGGGCATCCTGGAGGTTAGTGTTCCTGCAGGAACAAATGTTACAGCAGACATTTCCCAAACACGGGCTTTCAATACTGGCAAATATCCTTCAGAACAAATGAAGATTGGAAAGGCACCTTAAGTCAGTTGAGATGACTACATGATCCCCAAGCCCAGAGTCCTTGGTGTAAGGGTATAGCTGGGATTTCAAAAAATATATCTTTAATTTTAAATTGGCAAAACCCATAAGCCTTGAAATAAACAAATGCATTAACAATTGGATAGAAAAACTGTGAGTTCCAAGGACTGATCTGAGGAACCTACAACTAAAGACATATATTCAACATTTTACTACTTCCACAGGCCCCTCTGTTTCTCGGTGACATTCTGTGTATCTCTACACGTGTAGAAGAGCACTTGCCAAAGTATGCCAGCCTGAACACATACTACCTTTTCTTTGTCCACAACATACCCCCCCGAACCCAAATAGATCAATAACTGTGGCAGCACAGCTCCAGTTCTAGAGGGTTGTTTAGCTCCAAAGCCATGACATGCTCCCTCCAAAAGTAAACCATCCCTCAGATGATACTATGCTTCTCTAGTATGCTCAGCAGAGCATTAACCAGGGTTGGCAGTGCACTTCTGTTAGGCTAGCACTAGAGAGATGGAGGCTTGAGCATCAGCAGCTCAAGGCCATCCTGAGCTGCCTGGGAAATTCTGGACCAGTCTGGGTTGCATGAGGCCCTATCTAAAACAAACAAACAAACAAACATAAATAAATAAACAGAAAAGAAAGAAAGGAAGGGAAGAAGGAAGGAAGGAAGTAAATTTAGTTGAAGATTTTTCCTCTAACACTGTTATACCATGGGTGGGTTCAGTTGCTTCTGGCCCACTCCCAAGCCCAAGTATACCTAATATTTCGCCTTTTAATGCCTTCATGTATTCTGCACTAATAGATCCTGCAGAATTTAGACTTGGGTACTATATAGATTCCAGATATGAAATGGATAACTCGTTCATTTAGCTAATAGCTGCAGGACAGCTATAAAGCTGGCATAGTTGGCTCTCAGAACATTACCTACAACACAGGCAGCTTGAATAATCACAATGTGCCCTCACAAGCAGAGCAAGCTGAGAGGGACAGAGTCCAACAAGGCAAAACAACTTCGTCATAGGTTTCAATAAGCTAATCTGGGTGGAGGTGAAAGCACTGAGCCTCAGTACTGAGAGCAGGTGGGTGATTCTGGGAGACGGTTCTGTTGGAAAAAGTGCTTGCTCTGCAAGTGTTAGAACTGAGTTTGATCCCCAGAGCCCAGATCAAAACACTGAGTGAAGTGGCAGATGTGTTTAATCCAGCACATGAGATGCAGAGACAGGGGCTTCTCCATAACTCCCTGACCAACCAGTCTACCCTAATCCAGAAGCCAGGACCAGTGTCCGAGAGAAACTCTAACTGGAAAACAAAGGTGAATGGGTCCTGAGGAAACACTCCGAAGGTTGTACTCTGGCTTCCACGTGTATGCGCAAGCTCTCCTAACACACACACACACACACACACACACACACACACACACACACACACACACACACAAAACCCTCCCTCCCTCCATATCTCTCTCTCTCTCTCAACTAGGGTTTCTAGTTCCAGCACAAATGGCAAAGAAAACTCTGTTTCTGATATGTGTCTGAAACTATTGTCAAGAAGACATGGACACAGGCTTCAGGTGATGGAGGCTGGCAATTGCCCTGTGCCTTGACCTCCCAGCACTTCTGCTCTGCCTGTATCATCATTAGGAAGAACCTGGCAGATTTCCTTCCTTTGTTACTCTTGTGGCTTCATGCCCAGGCTTACGGTTAGGGGTAAAATGAAGAGTAGAGGCTCTAGCCAGCCTATAAATGGATTGTCTAAATTTAAAAGTGATGAAGATCATAGTGCTCCAGAAACAGTTAAGGGCCGGAGGGAGAGAAGGAGGCAGCCCAACTCTTTCAAGGAGGCAAGGCCACTCACTTGGGCTGCACCTGCTGCCTACAGAGTGCTCCTGCTATTGAAGAGGCCTGCGGCCCGATCTGCATATCAAATAGCTGGCGTGTAGATGAGGCCATTCATTCTGCCTTCTGTGTGTTGGTCCTGCTGGGGACGGGGCTGTTGTTTAGCAGCAGGCCACGGTTCCCTCAGGCTCCCTGAGTCAGCAGCCCCCCTCACCCACACTGAATTCAAAACCAGGATTGATCTTCACAGAGAAGCCTCTGATGCGATGGTAAGTCCAAGGCATCCATGATATAAGGCCGGGAGGTTCGTTGGTGGCTTTTCTCCATCCATCCATCAGCAGAAGCACAACTGAACTAGAGTAGAAGCCTAGTCACCATTTCTAGACTCCCTCTCTGATCACACACATATGCTTTAGTCCATAGACACAGACCCAGAAGCTTTGATTTGGATCTGTTTAGAGATACTATATCACTGGGTCACATGATATGAGAGAAAATTACAGCTTGGTTTCTGCTTAGGTGAAAAATGTAAATTTTCATATTTCGCAGGACGTAGAATGAGTATGGATAACTGCTTTCAAGAAATTTTGACATTATTAGGGTTAGTTAATCTGCTTGCTGCCTCACCCTGTGTGTGTATACATATATGTGTACCTGTGGTTATGCCTGTACATGTATGTGTATATGTCTGTCTGTCTATGTATGTATGTATGTGTTTGCTTACATATCTATGTATGTATGTGTACATATGTGTACTTATTTGTGCATGTGTATGCATTCATGTGTAGGTATACATGTATGTGTATTTGTGTATGTACGTGTGTATGCATATATGTGTATATGTATGTACTTATGTACGGTTTCAACACAGGCCCTCTTCTAGGAATAAAGACTAAATTGAAGTTGCTGTTGTTTTTATAATATAGCCCTCCTATGCCTCCCAAGAGGATAGCCAATCTATCTGGCCCAATTTCTTACACTATATTTTCTATTTCTTTGTTATCTTGAATAAAGAAATCATTCTCAGAACAGAATTCTCTCTAACTGAGAAATTAGAAAGGGGGAACAAAGTCTAAGCCATACATAAGAGGCCAAGCATCTTTCTTTGCTGCATTTTCTTGGTTCATTGTATCTTTGTAAACCCCAGATCCTTTTTCTGACTGTGAAAATAGCTTTTCAGACATGGGGCCTCTTGTTAAGGTTAAGGGAATGTAAACTAACATGGTTGAGAATACCCATTACGAAAGATGATGAGGAAGAGGCCTGAAATCTGTGGTTTAAGTAAACAAAATCTTTTTAAAAGTAACATTTTTTTTCTCTAAGATAATATTCTTTATCTCAGGCACCTTCCTTGAGTTAGAATTATCTGCAGAGCATAAAATATAAGTTTGCAAAATTAGAAAATCATTTCAATAAAGGTTGCTTTTACAGTTGCTAGAGGGAAACATGAGGACAGTCAGGCATAAACCTTCAATCAATAAAACCAGCTATATACCATAGTTTGTACTTGCAGTTTGGAATGATATCAATTATACAATTATTAATGCCTTACCAAATGTACATGAATGTATAATAAGAATGAGCCACATCTGCACAGCAGGGTTCGCAGCATCCCTTCTAAATATTTGGTTGTGCTTCCTTTCTTCACCCACAGGCAGAAACCTAGGCTCAGGAATGTGACTTATTAAGGCCACACAGTCCACACAGCCAGGGGATCTGGCCTTTTTTTCCTCTCAGATCCATGCCTATTTTCAATGGAGCTTCCCCCACATCTAACTTAGGGCACAGTCTTGTTGAAAGACTACAGATAGGATGATAACAGAGGTCAAACCGGTGGCACATGTGATGAAGAATTCACATTATTTCATAGCATCATTTACAGAAATATTACACACACACAAATTAAACACTACATTTCTCAAATCCAGATCTGGAGGAAATAAGGGCACCTATATTTCTTCAAAATCACTCCACAGTAGAGAAACCAAACACTAAAGGTTATTAATATGGATTCATTTCATATATACAAAAATCAAATAAAATTCAGCAAAGAAAAATATTCAGAAACACAGGAAAAAGTAAATTTTGCATTAAGATGTAACCCTATCTTGGACTCTTTTTACAGACCAAAAAGCCTTTGCAAGTGAGGCTGGTGGGCACACATTACCTAGCTAGGGTTGTTCTGTGAGATTCTAGACCATGCTGCAAGAATCCATGCAATTCCAGTGGCAACGAAGCAGTTAAATTCCCTCATCTCCTAGGCAACCAGCAATGGCAGTCCACATAAGAATCCTGGGGACACTGCCAATCTGCTGTTTAATAAAGTAAACTTTGATTGCTGGAGATATTTCTTCTTGTTATAAGTCTTTTTTTTTGTTACTATATTCAAATGTAATGCCAATCAGCATGGTATATGTGCAGGGGTTGCCTCCACACTGTAAAGAATGGTTCATTAGAAATGTTATTTTAAAAGATGTGGAGCAGTGTGCATATTCACAACTGATTCGATTTCATAAGAAAATAGTATCAAAGAAATCACCCGAGGTGTATTTGCCTACCAAGAACAATTCAGACCATAACACAGAGTCCAGTTTCCCAGTTTCTTCTTCAGCAATGAGAAAATTTTAATTTTTTGTATGCTGTGTATGTAGCTTAATTTTAAGATATTAAACATCCTGTGAAGTATTCATCTTCTTATAAAAATTACAATGTAGAGCCTCCATTTTCAAGCAAAATTGTGCATATGTCCCACTCAGACAAGCACAGAAAGATTTATTTAAAGTTGCCCAAGCCTTCTCTCCTCTGTTTCAGAAGCTATGCAGCATCTTGGGGTATTGACAAGCCCTGATAGGAAAATGAGCAGGGGGAACTTAATGAGCCCTGCACTGGGTGTAAGGAAGGGTAGGGGGAAAGACATGGTAAACCTGAACCAAGCTCCTTGTCCACAGTGCCGAACAGCCGTCTTGGCAGCTGCCTGGCGTTCTCCTGCTTTGAGGTTGATTCAACCCTGCACACTGCTCTTTACTCTGACCCAGCAAGCCTGATAAAAATCGAGCTGGGTTCTTGACAAACACAAAACCAACCAACCAAACAGATAACCACTCCGTTGATGAAGAGAGAGAAAAGTCAGTTCTGTAGACTCATGGACCGCACCAATGGGGGGACATGGGGGAGGTGCACTAGGAAGAAATCTGTCAAAATGGCCCCTGCTCCTTGTCTGCCTTCCTCCTTCGGCAAGAAGGTTGCTGCCCTATAAAAGTGTCGCATCTTTAATCCTAAAAACACTGTCTATCTAATTTACACCCACGGTGCACTGGGCATTTCTCATCTCTTGCTTTTTCCAACATTTCTTAGATATCCCTTTGTTACCGTTTTCCACGCTCGTGGAAAAATCAAAGCCTTGCCTCTTCCCCACCCCCTAAGAGCCTTCCAGCATTTTGCTACCCTTAACTCTGCTTGAGATTAGAAAAGTCAACAACACGTTTTCCAGATCTAATGTGTAGACAGCTCCAAGGAATTTGTACCATGTGTTTTCTTCGCACACCGAGTATATGGTCCAGTAGTGAATTCTGTGATGTTGCCTACATCCACGGTGGATAGCCCTGTGCATCCTTTAATAGGATTTATACTTGTTGGCTCCCTCTATATGCCCTGCCATGGTGAATAAAGGAGAGGCCGAGTTCCCGTGGCAACCAGAGCTGCTGCACTCCCAACTGCTGGCAAATTCTTCCTAAGCATAAAGTAGGCAATAGAAAAAGACTACTACGCTGGCTCCTGCATAAACATGACAGTCTCTGATCTGGAATAAGGAGGCATCCAGTCTGGGACTGAATTTAGATTCTCTGATTGCTTGGCCAGACCTTTCCATGTGCTCTTCCCATGGAAACATCTGCAGCTGGAAAGGAGCCCAATCATAATTCTTTGCAGATTCCCCCAGCCTATTGCTGGTCGAATAGGGCTCCATCAAGGACAGGGCTCCATCAAGGACCCAGGGAAGAATTCTTTATGCATCTGCTCGAAAGGAGAAGGTTATTTTGTTGTCTTCAAGATGGCTCTTGAGCTGCAGGCAGAGCCAAGGGCTGAGGCCTGAATGAGCAGAGTTGCTAGGAGATAAGCCCGGCTGCAGACAGCCTGCTGGAGTTATCTCTAATTGACAGCTCCTTACCCTAAGGGTCTAATTCTAACCTTGAGACCAGGACTATAATGAGAGGGCAGCTTTCTGTCACCCTTATTCCTGGAGAAGGCGGGGAGATTACCGGAGGCCTGTTTTCTAGGGGTTTGTTATGTTTCTTCAGGAGGGAGGGGGCCAGACGAGCGGGGGCGGGGGTGGGGGTCTGTCTCGGCCCCAGTTTGCATCCCTGAGCCCTTGTCTGATTCATACCACCTGAATAAACTCTCTCCTGCGGTAAAGATGGGATCACTTTGAAATTTCCAGGATGTGCAAGGAAGAGAAATCCTCCTTGGACTTAAAGTGATTTGAAACTGAAGCAGGAAAGGTGGATTTCTTTGAAAAAGTGGGGATCCGGTCAGAGGAAGGCAAGGGAAAGAAAGCAAACATAGCATTCTGTTTTCAGTATTGCCCTTCCCCCAGGACCCTCTTAGCTTTCAGAGAAGTCTCCTCTGTAATTCCTGGGAGATGCTGTTTCGATGTCAAGTCGGACAATACCCCCCCCCCCCCCCCCCCACACACACAGACCTGTAGGTTGAGTAGAGCAGATATATTCGTGTATTTTTTCTTGCAAGCAGGTTGACTAGTTTTGGGATTTTTTTTTTGCTTTGTTTTTTTTTTTTTTTTCTGAGTAATACCACCTAGAAAATGCAATTTACACACAGCCTGAAGCCAGTAGGCCTAAGAGACGGAGGCTTCCTTGGTGTGAAACTGTCAAAAAGAGGAAGCGTTTTCCTGTGTGCAAGAGGATGGGGTGGGTTGGGAGAGCTTGCTCCTGCGTTTCCTTCCAATGCAGCTGCTTGGGCCATTTCTTTCCTTCAATATCCCTCATAGGGACTCACTGTAGCAAATGCCACCTAGCATTTCCTTGGGTGAGGAAAACGGCGTGTGGGAGTTTTGAATACTAAGAAGGCGTATTTGGAATCAAGGGCATATAATTTTATTAGTGCATTTAATAATGGAATAAGAGATACTTGATTGAGGGGATGTTTGAGGGCTGGGTCTGGAACTTGACTGAGAAATATCTACAGTACCTAGTCTCCTAGAGGCGCTGATCACCCTGAGTCCAGGGCACCAAAGGCCAGCGGTCTCCATTTAAGTTTTAGATATGATTGGAAATGTAAGGATGTAGCCTGTCTGTCCTCCAGATTAAATATCAATAGTCAAATAGACTTTCTTTTTAGTATCTTGTAAATTATTTTTTGATGCAATTTTAAATTTGCAGAAGAGTTTTAGAAAAGTACAAACATCTCCAGAGTGTCCTCAGATCCAGGGGCACTTTCCACGGTCTCTTTGAGTGTTTATAGTCTACCCCCACACATCTTAAACAATTTGATAGTACAGTGAAGACAATATGACTCTTATCGTTCTGCAAGTACAGGTGCACATTTTCCTATCACTGGAATTTCCAATTCAGAAAGTTAAACATGAACGCTTGTGACTATGTCATGACAATCCATAATCAACGTCTGTCAATCATTCCAGTCATGTCACATATTGTAATGGCTTTCGCCCCAGAAGAAAATCTCATAATCACACGTTATGTTTATTTTTCCAGGAAAGATTTATAATTATTCCACCAAGAAAGATCTAGAAAAATTCCCTATGTACCATTCAAAGATGTAACTAAGCTTGGGTTATTTTTAATATTAAACATGAAAAGAAGGGAAGTGGCCCAGGAAGAGTCAGGGCAGAGGGTCTGTGATGTGTGGCATAAATCTTGAGATTTTCTAAAGAAAAATGGACCCTCGTTTTCATTTATCACTTAGAGGAAAACCAATAATGTCGATTTAAAATAAATATTTTGTAAAAGAGAAGGATTGAATAAGCAATAAGAAATGCCATTTGTGGTAAAAATGTTTGTAGACAGTGTGTCTCCGTCAGTCAGTAGGTATGCACTTCCTCACTTTATTGTTCTGGAATCGTCCATAACAGTGCAGAGTGGTCAAAGAGAGGAGAAACACTGTTAAGGAGACAGCAGCAGAACTAGAGAATGAGGCAATTATTTCTAGATAGAAAAGAAGAAAGTTAGCCGGGCGGTGGTGGCGCACGCCTTTAATCCCAGCACTTGGGAGGCAGAGGCAGGCGGATCTTTGCGAGTTCGAGGCCAGCCTGGTCTACAAAGTGAGTCCAGGACAGCCAGGGCTACACAGAGAAACCCTGTCTCGAAAAACCAAAAAAAAAAAAAAAAAAAAAAAGAAAAGAAGAAAGTTATGTGGGTGGGGAAGCACAACTTAAAAATTAAGTTTTTGAGTACTGAGCATGGTAGTATACTCCTATAATCTCAGCACTTAGGAGTCTGAGACAAGAGGATCACAAGTTGGAGGCCAGCCTGGACTTCATACTGTCACATTCTCTTAAAAAGAAAAAAGGTGAAAATTACATTTTATTTTTAACCATTTTTATGATCATGAATACTGATTAGTAAAAGGGAACCCCCCTTGCAGCTGTAAATATGCTCTTGCCCCTCTCTCAACCACGTGGACTGGTAGAGGGCCCTGGAACTTCTTTCTTGCTCCTCTGCCACCCCTGTCAGCCAGGAAGGCCAGACTCCTCCATATGGTCCTGGTTTCTGGGCATACACATGTTCACACACATGTGTACTCCAACAGAACACTGTTCCTATATTTCTGAACAGATTCTATACAACTAAACCCAACATAAAAAGTCACTGCAGATTGATGTAAGCTTGAACGTAGCTCTGCCCAGAGAAGTTCTCTGACATACACAGGACACTCAATACTTTCTCCAGTGTGAGACTGGATAGGCACACACCCGTTCAGCACCCTCATGTGACCATGAAGCCAACGTTCTCCCTCTGTGTCCGGTGGAAGGGCAGCCTGGGACACCTTTTATCATGCGCGCCTGTGTTTGTCAAGCCACATAATTTCCATTGCAATTAGAAAGCACATCCATAATGTTCTTTAAATCAATAATATCTGAACAAAACAGTTTTAAATTCGTTTCTTGTTTACATGAAAATGGAATGAAAATTTCTTTTCACTTGCAAAGAATTTAAATTATACCCGAAATTGACTTCTCACTTTTGTTTCAAAGTGACTGTAGGTCCCAGCACTCTGGAGTCTGGTAGGTTAGGGAGCGATCAGGAGGTGATCACCAGCCCTCAGATGTCAGGGGGACAAACCTCAGATTGTCTGTAATCAGCTGCTCAGGGGCTGAAGGCTCCCTCAGATTCAATCACACAGCATTTTTTTTTTTTAAGAAACGTTTGCTGACCTCTGACCTCTGACCCTTCCTGCAGATAGCTTGACAGGATTTGGGGAACTGTGCTTAGTTCACCTCCAGCTTCATAAACCAACAAAGAGAGAACATACCTTCTAATTATCCAAACAGATGTACATGCTCAGCCAAGTCCCCAGATGGGACAGAGAGTCATACCAAGATACAGACAACAGTTGTTCAATAATATTCTCTCTGTCTGCCTCTGTCTCTGCCATCTCTCTCTCCCATCCTCTCTCTTTTGTAAGAGGAAAAGTGTGAACAAGGTTTGCCTGTACTTCATTCATCTGAGTTGTCTGTAGCTTGGCTCTTACTTCTCCTATGTTTCTGCATTCACCCGCAGCTGGCAGATTCTCTGTAAATATTCTACCAGGTTTTAAATGGTGTCTAAAACATTTAATTCTGTTCTCCTCTCCTATGACAAGTCAATGTATCTCCAGTTTACAGAAAACGAAGACTAGTAACATTAGACTGCAGAGATACAGACATGGTAGGCAATGGGACTGTCACATGCATCTGTCCTGGGAGGGTCCTTCTACAGAACTAGTTGAAGCAAATCTCTGTCATGAGGAAGGCTTGCTGAGTTACGCTAGCTTGACAGCCAACCTAGCCCACATGAGGGGCAACAATACCTTGCCTTCTGAATGTGGTCACTTTTCAGTTTCTGATCATCCTCTTATTTCTCCCTTTCAAAACACCATGTGTCAGTCCATCAATGGAAATATGGGGCACAGATGGACATCTAGCATGCAGTGACATAGCTGCCTTGTCCTCCAGATGGAGGGAAGACAGGCAGAGAGACAGGCTTCTCCTAGGACTCTCTTGCCATTGTTGACAAAGATGATCGAAGTACTTAAGGGCACAGTATGGTGCTATGATTTCTCATATCTCTTTGTATCTTATTTTGATTTCGTTTTGTTGTACTTTTACCATTAGGAGAGCTGGGCAGAGGAGATGTAGGCTCAGTTTGTCCCTGAGTTTAGCAGGAGGTTGCATGGCTGGTGTTTTCTAGTTGCTTTTTGTCTTTTCTGTAGTTTTTGAGTTAGTTTCTCTCCTCTCCCAGTGGTGCCCTGCTAACATTGTTTAGAGGTAGGTGAAGGCATTTGGTTTCCTGCTGAAAGGCAAATGTACTGTTTGGTCCATTAGCACCTTTGCTCAAAATAAATAGTACTCAGAAGTATGTGGCTGAGGGTCAATTTTGAATCTTAAGCCAGAAAGAGACTTATCTGGAATTTCCTGTTTAGTAGCAGAATGGACAGATACTATGCAGGTGGCACTGGGGTAAAGGAGTTTCCCTTCCAAGCTCAGCAAAGGTCCTTGGCCTGGCTACCATGCAAGTCATGCACTAAGCATCTTAAGAGCTTGGGGGAAGATTCTATAATTAGTTAGGGAGCATTTCTGTGTTTTTCAGGGACTGAAGGCATGCAGCCCCTTGACTTGTGTATCTCAGAAGATACTAGCTATGAAGCATGGTGCTACAGATTGCACCCTATGGTCTACATGCAAGCTGTTAAACATGAGAGTTACAGATGAGAGATATGAACTCTCCCTGTGGAGTTAGGGCAACCTGACAGAAGACTTAGTATTTGTACTACTACTTGAAAAGTGAATAGATTCCAAGCAGGCAAAATAATTTGTGACTAAGGGGTGACAGGGCATTTCATACTGGGTCTTAGAATGATGACAAGCCTGTGTGGACAGGGATGAGAGTGCAGCAGGATGCAGAAGGAAGAACTTGTGAGTCCATTGTAGATAATGAATAAGCACCTGCTTGACTGATGGCTCCTATATCTAGGTATTGATGATCTGTGAGCTCAAAACGTTCCCTTTTGGGAAGCCCATAGCCAACAAACAAGTGGTAGAGAAGTGCTGGGTAAGGAGAAGCAGTAACTGTCTTAGGCTGACCCTTGGCAGCAAGGCTGCCTCTGACTGGCTTAGGTATTTGAAGGATAATTTTAAAAGTATCACCTGATACTTTCAGACAAAGTAAGTTAAGACTAAAGTTCAAATATTTAGTGATGAAACTAGGTGGGGACATGTGCTTCCCTATAGCATGCAGCATTGTACAGTCTGTATTCCTGCCCAACAAAGAACCACTTTCATAATCCTAGGGAAAGAAGAGGCAAATTCAGATTGTATATGACTCTATAAATATTTGGTCTACACTCTTTTTTTTTTTTTTTATAAATACTTTATTTTTTTTTTCTTCAAGTTACATCTCAGTAACAAACCCCTCCCTATTCCCCCTTTCCAACCCGCCCTTCCACCCTCTTCCCTCCAGAGGTTTCCCCTTTCAGTCCAACAGCTGGTTCCTTCTCTTATATCAGTAAGTATTATACAAAACAATAGATATAATTATGCCACATTTATGAGATTAAATTGGCCCAGTATACCTTCCCAATGTTCAGTTTATACCTATTTGGCCCCTGACTTTAACATTCTACTATCTACCCAACTCCATGAGTTTAAAGGTCTATATGTGACTCAACATTCATACTATCTTGCAACACACTTTTAAGAGTATCTTCTTAGATCTATAACACCCTCTTGA
>CAJQZJ010008952.1:687087-755274 GCA_907164525.1 Lophiomys imhausi
TCTTCTCTTTCCTCTATACCTATAATTCTTAGGTTCCGTCTTTTCAATGAGTCCTTGATTTCTTGGATGTTGTGGGTGAGAGATTTTTTAGCCTTCTCATTTTCTTTGGATGATGTACTGATTTCTTCCACTGAATCTTCCATGCCTGAGATCCTGTCTTCTATCTCTTGCATCCTATTGTTGATACACACATCCGTAGTTCCTGTTCTCTTTCCTTGGTTCTCCACTTCCTCTTTTAACTCTGACTGTGTTTTCTTTATTGTTTCTATTTCTATTTTCATGTCTTGTATGTTTTTGTTCGTTTTGTACATTTCCTTCTCCAGCTTGCTTGTTTTTGTATGAAAATCTTTCATGGCCTTTTCCTTTTCCTGTTCAAGTTCTGTCACCTTGGCTTGGAGCTCTTTAATGGTGTTGTTCCTTGTTTTGATTTGTAGAATTGTGGTTTCCTTGAATTCCTTCATAGATTTAAGTTCTTCTTGCAGGGACTCTATCACTTTCCATACTGCAGAGTTGTCAATGTTTTCATGTGTTTCTGTTGGTGTGTGGTCATCCGAATTGGATGAGCTAGGGTGGTTCTGCTTTGTTGCAGTCATAATTCCTTGATTTCTATTTTTTTTTTTTGACCTTTCACCATTGGATGCATTTAGCTGTCTGTTTTCTGTGTTTGGAACCACAGTGGATGATTTGGTGCAGGGGACGAGTTACTTGGCTATCTGTCGTTGCTTACAGGGGGATTTCAAGGTCACTGTGATTTTAATGGCCAGAGGCACTGTGATCTGGTGCAGCGTATTCCCAGGTTGTGAGTAATGAACCAGGATTGTTTCACTGCTCCCAATTTAGACTTCTCTATGTTGCACTCTGAGTTATCAGCCTGTAATGGTTCTGATGATATGGGCCTGTTTGCCCAGGCACAAATTCTGTGGGCTTTGTTTGTCTTCCCGGAGGCTGACAGGGTCTGGCTCCACACCTGATATGTCTGGATTTTCCAGGATACAGCTATGGTCCCGATTTCTGGTTTCTCTCTAGTCTTCTCGCCACAGGGCTGGACCCTGTGTCTAATTCCCTTCTTGTCTGCGCCGCCACGGTCCCGTGGGTACCCCAAGCCCCAGATCCTCCGGCTGCCTGAGTGCACCTCTCGTCCCAGCAGCTCCGCCGTGGGTGCACGGACCCCTGGTCCCACCCACGCCTGTCTCTCTCCCTAGATGACTTGCCGTGGACTGGCGGGAATTTGGCCCTGCCAGCAGTGCTCTCTCCCCAGCTGCGCTATCCTGAGTGTGGGAGATTTGGCCGCTCCCGCCTGCTTTTGTGTTCCCTGCTTCCTGCGCCCTCTCGGAACCTTCCGTCCTCCGCTTTACAAGCGGCTGCTGCGGACCACCCGCTGAGCCCCCTGTTTGTTCCTTGCTAAGGCTTCCACTATCTCGCAACCTTTTCTAAGTGGGTATAAGTTCAGCCTGATGTGTGGGGAGCCCAACAGGCCAGCGATCTATGGCCAAGTGGACCCTGATTCTGTCTGCTGTAAGTTGGGATCGATCTTACCAGGCGCCTCTCCAAATGGGAGTTCCCGAGTCCCCGGTTTAGTGGCCTCCGTGTCTGTGAGAGATGGGGAGAGCCTTGCCCTGGGACTTTTAACAGTCCCTTGGGAGCTGTGAGTGTTCCCGGGGGGGGGGGTCTAGCCCCTCCGGTTTTTGCACAGTGCCCAGTAACTCTGTGTTTTTTATGGCTCTTTTTTCCCCGCGTTCAGAATGCGTCAGTGTAAGTCGCCGCCATCTTCGCTCCTGGTCTACACTCTTAAGGCAGCAAAATCAAGAGATTTCTGTTGATTGTATAACAGAATTGGCACTGATTCTCTAGTTATGCTACCTAGGCAGTATTTGTGACAAAGGGTCTTTCTGTTTTGCATAGTCACATGTTCCAGAGAGGAGATTTATGGATAAATGTATGTCTTCTCCCAAATTTACCTTTTAAAGGGTCAAGAGATGTATATGTATGTGTGCTGTGTGTAAAGAAAGGCAGAGACAAATGGAAAGACAGATATCAAAGCAACAGAGTAAAGAAGGTTAGACACCTATGTCTTGTTAAATAGTATGTAGCAATTCTTTGTTCTGAAAACTCTTTTTAAAGCCTGAAATAAAGTCATAGTAAAATAGAAAAAGAAAACCAACGGAACTTGGGAGACAACTCAGTTGGTAGGTAAAATGGCTGCCATGCATACCTGAGGATCTAAGCCCAGATCCCTAGTACTCACATAAAAGCCAGGTTAGGTGATTGGAGTCTTTAATCCTAGTATTGAGGGAGGGATGCTAGAGACAGAAGGATCTCTGGGCTCACTGGCCTGTCAGTCTATCCAATTGGTCAATTGTTGAGGTCCAGGTTCACTGAGAGAGTTCATCTCAAAAGACAAGGGGGAGCTCCTGGGCATATACTCAAAGGATGTTCCACCATACTACAAAGAAACTTCCTCAACTATGTTCACAGCAGCTTTATTCATAATAACCAGAAACTGGAAACAACCTAGATGTCTCTCAGCCAAAGAATGGATAAAGAAAAGGTGGTGCATTTATACAATGGAATATTACCCAACTATTAAAAGCAATGACATCATGAAATTTGTAGACAAATTGATGAACCTAGAAAGGATCATCCTGAGTGAGGTAACCCAGACCCAGAAAGACTCACATGGTATGTACTTACTTATAAGTAGAAATTAGCCATAAAGTACAGGACAATCACACTATAATCTACAGACCTAAGTAACAAGAAAGGCTGAAGAAGTGGGGGGACAAGTTTGAATCTCACTGAGAAGGGGAAATAGGATAGACATTGTGAATGCATAGGATGGGGGTGGGAACAGGAGGGATCAGGTTGGGGGGATGTAGGGAGAGAGTACTGGGAGATACAATTGGAATTGGTAGGGGTTGAGGGAGACATCTCTGAGATGAATTAGAAATCTAAGGCAATGGAAACTCCAAGGGGTCAAGGACACCACACGAAAGCCTACAGAATCAACTAATCTGGCCTCATCGGCGCTCACAGAGACTGCACCACCAACCAAGGAGCATGCGTGGGACTGACCTAGGCCCTCTGCACATATGAAACAGTTGTGCAGCTTGGACTTCATGTGGGACTCCTAACAGCAGGAGCAGGGGCTGTCTCTGAGTCTGATGCCTCCCTTTGGGACCCTTTCCCCCTACTGGGCTGCCTCTTGTAGCCTGAAGAGGGGAAGATGTGCCTAATCTTACTGCAACCTGATATGTCAAGGCTGGTTGATCTCCATGGGATGCTTCCCCTTTTCTGAAGACAAAGAGGGGAGTGGATGAAGGGAGGTGGATGGGGGAAGGACTAGGAGGAGATGAGGGAAGGGAAACTGTGATCAAGATGTAAAGCAAATAAATAAAATACTTAAAACAAACAAACAAACAAACAAACAACAAAAACACCTGACACCAAAGCTTGAGGCAATTTCCCAGACAGCATTATGAATATTATGCTAGTGAGATTGATAAACAGTTGTCAAAAAAATTAGGTGGAGAGTGATAGAGGAAAGAGACCTGGTGTTTACCTTTGGCCTCTATGTGCACATTGTGTGCATGCACATACATGTGCATGTAACCACACACACACATGCAAACATATATAGTAAACATTAGTATACACACACATACACACACACACACACAAACACACGTCTTAATTAGAATTACTATTGTTCTGATGAAGCACCATGATCAAAGCAATGTGGGAAAGGATATATTTTATTTTTAAGGCTTACACTTCCTCATCAGTGTTCATTACTTAAGGAAGTCAGGGAAGGAACTCAAACAAGGAAAGCAGCTGATGCAGAGGCCATGGACAATTGTTGCTCACTGGCTTGCTCCTCCTGGTTTGCTCAGTATGCTTTCTCATAGCAATCAGAACCACCAGCCCAGCACCACTCACAGTGGGCTGGACTCTCCCACATCCATCACTAATAAGAAAATACCCTACAGGGCTGCCTATGACTTGACCTTATGGAGACATTTTCTCTGTTGAGGTCATTTTCTCGGATGATGGTAGCTTGTGTCAAGCTGACATAAAACTAGCCAACATAAAATTTAAAGGGGGAAACAACCCCTGAAATGTTGGATATAAGTAATACTGGTTGGTTCATTAGAAATTAGGGTTAGAGTGAGGGCTGAGAGGAAAGAACTAACAGGTGCTTAATAGGTGTGTTCAGGGAAGGACAGAAAGATAGACTGGTATGTGACGACCCTGAGGAGCACTTAAAAACCTCAGCTGCTTTTGTCCCAGATGTGCTGAGAGCCAGGACAACCCTGGATCCTCAAGGTAACAGGATGCTGCAAGTACAGCATGAGGTGTGTCCTGTGTACAGGAAGGGGGAGGACCAGCTCTTTCTGGAGAGGCTCACCTTTTGGCCCTTCTAGACCACTGCTCCTCAGAAATAAGCAGCCCCTGGATTCCCCCCATCACTTACCCTGCCGCCCTTATGTAGGGCAGATACACTCTAGTTGGTTGTTTTTCTATCCAGAAGCAACCCTTGTGCCCTCCTTCAATCAGCACACCACTAATGCCAGAGCCAAGGTACTCATCCACAGCCATGTCTGGCATGTACCCGGAAACTCTCTTAGGAGTTCTGATGACTAACTATGAAGGAGGCCAGATTAAGGCCCCAGGAACCCTTCTGCAGACCTCCCTTCTTCCGTGGAATACGTGCTGCACCAACAACAGCATGGCTGTTCAACTCTCAAGGGCCAGACAGGCGATCAATATTTCTTTGTCTAGCAAACATCATGTGTAAGACAGCAAGAGCTTGCAACAGCTTGAAGCTCCATCTGGCTAATGGATAACATGCTCTTGGGGTACATATTGCTTCTTCACCCCAGTCTTCCTGGACTGACAGTGGGGTGAGACGCTCTGCTCAACTTGCCGAGCAACCACCAATCCCGATGGATGAGTTCCCTCTGACCTGAGAAAGCTGTATTCCCCACCCACTGAAAGTCTGCGAGGTGAGTCATTGTGACTGGCCACATTTACTAGCAATGAATAGCTGTCCATTCCTGGCTATTTACATCAGGAATCAAAGGTCTGGTGGTAAAACCCCTCATTCCAGGAAACAGACAGTGAAACTCCATTATCAGGATACCATAGGAGGAATAGACTTGAGACTTCAGGAATGGTTTCCTGTTAGGTTCAAGTAAGGTAGAGTGGGAAGCAGTTAGCTGGTGGCTGAAAGTTTCCTTCTCTGGTGTACGAAGAAACTGTATGAGGCAGCTGACTCAGCTCTGATGGCTTTGGCTTGGTCACTTGTTACTCTTCTGAGTTAAGGACTTCAGTTTATGGCTGGAGAAATACCTAACTTGGTTAAGTTACAAACATGATAGACTTGAGTTCAGTTCCCAGAACTTACAGTAAAAGCTCAGAGTGGACACTTGTAACCTCAGCTTTAAGGAGATGGAGACAGGAAGCTTGCTCTCTGGGTCTCATTGGCCAGTCAATCTAGCCTTGGTGAGCTCTAGGCCAGGCAGAGAATTTATCTCACACAGAACAAACAAACAAAGAAGCAAACTAACTAACTAACTAACCAACCAACCAACCAACCAACCAACCAACCAACTAACCAACTAACTAACTAACTAACTAACTAACTAACTAACTAACTAACTAACTAACTAACTAATTGTGAATTATGATACCCAAAGTTGTCTTTTAGCTTCCACACATGTACATATATACATGGACAAGAACACTCCCCAATAAATACACACACACACACACACACACACACACACACACACACACACACATACACTCAAACATATAAAATAAAACAGACCCCCAGTTTCTCAGTGCTTATAAAATCCAACCTAAGCTTCTCAGTATAAAGAATCCAGACACCATGTTTCCTGTGAACTCTTACACTCTATGGTTTATCTCTTTGCTAAGTTTTATTCCTTCAGTTTTTTTCACTAGACCTCCCCAAGTCCAAGTCCGTGGTCTCAGTATTCATGTCAATGACTTTTTAGTTCACAAAGAAAACTTTGCACAGAAATTGAGGATATAGCCACATTCAAACCCAAATACTGACCCTTGCTAGGGAAATCATGACAGAATATGTTTTAAAACCATACACCCCCCTGAGCTATATTTACCATAAAAATGCTAATTGTTTTGTAAGATATTTTATAAATAAATTAAGTATTCAGTTAGCATGTATATACAAATCATCTGGCATAACATCCTGTGGGTGGTTCCATCCTTTGGCTGGTGGTCCTGGGTTCTATAAGAGAGCAGGCTGAAGTCATACAGAGCAAGCCAGTAAGCAGCATCCCCCACGGCCTCTGAATCAGCTCCTGCCTTCAGGTCCCTGCTCTGTTTGAGTTCCTGCCCTGACTTCCTTTGATGATGAACTGTGGTGTGGAAGAGTAAAGCCAAACAACCCCCCCCCTTTCCTCCCCAACTTGCTTTTCTGTCATAGTGTTTCATCACAGCAATAGAAACCCTAACTAATACATAGCCTGTCCCCCATGCAGCTAACCTTCAGTAACATTCCTGATAGATTGGTGAAGACATATGGACAATTCCCATGATCCACCGATCTCCTAGTCTCCTAGTTCTTTTATTTTTAATTATTGCTGATACCAACATGCCCGGACACTGAAATGGAAGTAGTGTCATAGCTTTTACACTCTCTACTCCATCCAAGGACAACCTGTATCCATGAGCATGTGTATTTTGTGCTAAAATTCCTTATTATTTATTTATTTTTGTAGATGTTTGAGTTAGGCAAGGTGGGTGTTTTGAAACACATAGAGGAATCCCTAGGATAAGCAAGTATTGGAGCTGCCTGTACTCTGTCACATGGTCTCCTCTCATGCACATGTGTCACAGAAATACACAGTATTTGATGCTCTTTCATCAATTGCAGTTCATATGCTAGAAACTGTCACTCTTGGCCTGGTCATCTGACATGGTGGCAAGATCCCATCTTCTCCCAACCTTAGTCTTGTAGCCACTGTTCTTTCCATTTTAATGTATTTAATGATGGATGTTGATATCCCACATGTATCTCCATCTAGTCTTTTTTTCTCTGTGTGTGGTTCATTGCACTTAATAAAAAATTTCTCTTGCTGATCCATGTTGCGGCAGATGGCAAATTGTCTTCTTAAAAGGTGAATAGTACTTAACTGCACATATTCACTCCATGACCTTGCCACTTCTTCCTGTATGTGAGTTGTTTTCATAGGTTGGCTGTTATGAAGTTTTCAACATTGTGAATAATAGTGAAGTCATACTTTGGATTTATTGAAGCCCATATTTCTTCATAATCTCTCCTCCAATCACTTTTCCTAAGTACTATTTTCCTTAAGCCACATTCTTCTACCAAAATGAACCTGGACAAAAATTTAATACTTGCCAACATCTTTCTAAGTCTTTCCAACTATGAAATTCTACTATGGGAATGGCTAACCCTAGCAATTTATTATCTCAACACATATTAAGCCCTTACTCCATGTGTGTCTTGTATTTAGTGCACAGGAGATTCAGCCTGAGTCTCTATGCAGATGCTGGGGGAGACATACACAGCAGAGGTTGGCACACTGAAGAACTGGGTAGGCTCAGACCAAAGAGGACTCATGCTAGTGCGCTTCTGTTTGCTTGCTTGCTTGCTTGTCTGTCTTCAAGAAAGCTCTAAGAATGTGAGTTACCCTGGGTATTTTGACAAATGCAGCATGTGCATTATGAATGCCTATTTAAAAGTGTTGTTATTTTCTTCTTTTTATAGCAAAAAGCTGCAAGATATGAACCACAGCATTCCTGCTCATGCACAATTTGATGGTTTTTATGAAGATGTGCTGTCTCCTTGCCTCTGCCCTTTGTTCTCCTCTATTTCCCTTCAGACGATGAAGACCCATTCTGTCTGCCTCCAAGCTTTCTTATTTCAACTGTCCTATTTATACCCCTAAGTGAATTGGAATGCAAGAAAGGGTGCAGGTTATTTTTTTTCCACCTGTTCCAAGAACATGTGTTTGCAGAATGAGTCCCCCCCCCACATTAAATCACTTTGGCAATTTCCCAGGAATTCTTATTTTAATATACACTAAGGAAGTACATGGTTTCTATCTGAACATAATGAATTCAATAAGGTTTTCAAATACTTTTAGTTTTATTATTTAAATTTACATGTGTTGGAAGCTTATTTTGCACAGAACTATGAAACACGAATCAGTCTAGAATGTTTCATCTCCACAACTAGTTCTCCAATATATATATGCATACTTCAAATGCTGGAAACTCACAGAGTAGACCTCTCTTCCCATAGCTTGTTCAAAAGGGACCTTATGAAGGAGTTTAGAGGAAGGAATCACTTCCAGGTGATCGCAGGAAATGTGGGCATACGAGTGAGGACTGTGAAATAGAGAAGGAAAAAGTCCATGGGCCCCAGTGGACATGAGGCCTTGGGAAATATGGTGGAAGAAGAGTTGCCTTGACCTCCACTACCCTTCGCACTCCTGGGAAGTATTAGTTCCTGTGTGTTCTGTAGCCCAGAGCACTCCAAGGGAACTGAGACCCTCAAGCTGAGGGCCTGGGCAATAGGGGCTCCCAAGTGCAAGGAAGGCTGTTTGCAAAGATACAAAAGTGTCCCAGAGCCTACAGTAAAATGTTGCACAGCAGTGGGCCCCTGAGCCTTGCAGTAGAGTGTGGGAAAGTTGTGCCATGCTAGGAGAGTAAACATATTGGTCTAGGTTTATGGAACAGATCTCAGCAGGACTACACAGTAAGAGATGGGGAAATGGTGATGTGTTCAGTAGAGGTGCCCTGCCCATCACCTGATGAACAAACCAAACAGCAACTCACCCAGAAAGGACTCGTCCCTTCTCCGAGTCTTCCTTCCGCTCCAAGGGCCATGGTAGGTGGCAAAAGAAATTTCCATAAATTCTTCCAATGAAAGTGTCTATTAGAGGAATGGCAGAATCTGTTGGAGGAGAGAACACTGGGCTCAGCACCCTAAACCCATGGAGACACAGGTAGACACAGGAGAATATGAAGTAAGTCAGTTCAGAAATAAGCAGAGGCAATGGGTCAGGACAATATACTGGTGCCATTCTGAGACATCCTGTTATTGCCAGGGTAACAGCAGATGCATCAGAGTTTAATTCCTTTGACTAAAATACCATTGTCCTTAGAAGGCAAACAAGCTGCCATTGCATAGTAATCATAATGATGATTACTTTTATATTAATTGATTTATCTTCATTAGCATATCTTTTTGACCTGAGAAATTCTTGTATGGATGCAGCATCCCAAAAAGATATATAATACTGCAGTTTGGGTGTATAGATTTCTGAGAGGAAAATCTGCAAGGGGCAGTATAAAAAGTATGAAGAGCCAGGGGAAGGAAGGAACTGCACAGCCTGTATCTGACCAGGTGTCCAAGAATCCCTTAGACAGAGTGTCCTACTATTGCATCCAGATGGCCCTGATGCCCACTGTACTGAACACCACATGTTCTGGAGATCTGTGTTAAAGTGGGGTTGGTGGGAAATAGCAGGACCCTGCTGGAGCCATAACTAAGATAGTTTGGCTGTGGTGAGGAACCCATGTGTGTGTGCCACCACTGATCTAGGAGGGAAGTAGAGGGCTCTTGTGAGAAGGCCATGCATTGAAGGTGGCATGTGAAGAGTTTCCCTGCTGATTGTGAGCTCAGGTGATTGCTATTCAAGATAAGCGCCTCTGCACCTCTGCATTCTGCTTAGTGCAGCTCCGTCCTTGCTGTCTGTCTCCTGGTATCTATCCTCTGGTCAGCCTTCTATGAGTAAGACAGCAAGTGGTTGGTAGCATTAGCTACCAGAAGCCCTGTAGAGCTTCCTGCAGACAAGTCTCTGAGCCCTTGCATGTATGAGGTGGTGGAGAAGGCTTTTGAAGGGCATTATCACAGTGAACCCACGGTAAATTTACAAGCTCTTCCCACCTCTCTAGCTTCACCTGCTTCCATTCCCACAGGGAACATCTTCAGAGATGAAAGGAAATCAATTGGCTTAGCAGAAGTTTGGGCTTCCTGGATTCTACTGAGTCACATCTCCCTAAGTTATATAATGCCCCACTCCGTGTCACCTGCCTCCTCCCATCCTTCCATAGTCCCTTACTGAAAAGACTGCTAAAATGTTCAGATGTTCAGTTATGTTGGCACTGAGGAATAGTGAGAGTGTGATAGCCTCAGTGATACCAACCCATTTATGACCATCCATTTAGACAGGCTATCCTTAAAAAAGACCTTTGAAGTATATGCCTATGTTATATTTGTTGTTTTCATTCCTGTAACAACAACAATTAAAAAAAAAAAAGATACCTGAAAACAACTTGGGAAAGGAGGAAGGATTTGTTTTGGTTCATGGCTTGAGGGTGAAGTTCATCACGACAAGATGGCAGGACTGGGAAGGCACTGTGAAGTAGCTAATCATGTTACATTCATATTCCAGAAGCAGAGAAAGGGGGTGCTGGTACCCCAGCCCACAGGATGGTGCTTTTGTGGATTGGGTTTTAAAACCACTGCTAATCCAGTTTAGAAATTCCCTCAAATACTGAGAGGTTTGTCACCTAGGCCAATCTATATCCCATAAGGTTGCTGATCAATATTAGCCAACATGTGTGCATTTGAAAATTTACACAAAAAGAATTTTTTTTTATGTTTATTTATTACTTCAAGTTACATCTCTACCACAGCGCCCTCTTTTTACCCCTCCCACCCTCTCCTCCTTCTCCCACCCACCCACTCCTCTGGAGTGGGGTGTTCCTATATATCAGCCCCCACCCCAGTTCAGCAGTCATATGAGGGTTAAGAGCTTCTTCATATACTGGAGGCCTACATGGTAGGACCACTAGAGCAAAGTGTCCCACTAACAGGTAACAAAGTCTATGTTCCTATTCATTTTGGTGTGTTGGCTGTAGGATAGTTATCCTGTACTATATGGCTAAAATCCAATTATAAATTAATAGATGCCATGTGCATCTTTCTGAGTCTGGGTTAGCTCACTCAGGATGAGCTTTTCCAGTTCTAGCTATTTGGTTGCAAATTGCATGATTTTCTTGTTTCTGACGCTCAGTATTATTCCATTGTGTAAATGTACCACAGGTTTTTTTTTTTTTATCCATTCTTCAGTTGAGGGACATTTGAGTTGTTTCCAGTTTAGATCTTCAAGGAGTCCTGAAACGATTTCCAATGTAACTTCTTTTGGTCTGTGTAGCAAAGAAAACAAACAAACAAACAAACATCTCAAATAACTTCATAGATTCAGAGTCACCAAACCCAGTCTCCCATAAGACACTTACACATGGCATGGCTGTGATCTGGAAGAAGGCAACCAAATTTCATATTCCTGAGCTCTGTAAGTCTGGGAACCTTCCTGTCTAAAGTTGTCCCAGGAGATCTGTGAGTCTGTGTAGACTTATGCCCAGTTAATATTTGATATATTCTCAAGATACAAACAGGTGGTTAAGATATTCCAGAGCTCTCTGTTGGACTTGTTGTTTTGAATGAGATTTGAGGTGGTCTCAGGAAGGTTATTAAAAGGAATCTTTGCATGCACGCATCCTCTGAAAGCACATGACTGCTCTGTCTGCTCTTGAGTTTAGAGACATAATTCAGCAGATCTTTGCTGCTTCCTTCCAAGAAATCTAATCAAACCAGTACTGGGAAGAACCAATATGGTTAAGGTCTGCTAAGGAAGAATATATATTCAGAATTCTGCCTCCAGGACCAAATAAATCGATTTCCTTATTATTGCTGCAATGTGATCTCCAATGTATAAAATGAGGACAAAATAATAAAAATAAAAGACAGAAAGTACAAAATGGCAGAGTAAAAACATGAAGCATCCAGAGGAGCTGGGGCTTCTTGGTGACATTTCCTTGGATAATAATAAGGAAAAGTGGTCCAATGTTTACCCAGCTCAGCATCCTGTCAGCTTCCCCAGGGAATGAAATCTCTCTTCCCCAGGTGGTACTTAATCTCCCCCATATATTGACATGAAATTGCCTGCAGAAAGATCACAGCTTGGGGCAAGCTTTGTGGAGGATGAAGGTGAGTAAGAATTTCCTTGTGCTAAACTGTATTTCTTTCTAGTAAAGTTCCCATTTCAAAATGAGTCCTGACCAGTTGGACAAGTCAAGCGAAAACAAATCTGGAATCAACCAAAGCCTTCATCTTTAATTTCTAGTCCCCATTCCTCACTCGGCAACATTCACTCAGCTCTCTCTTTGTCGAAGGATTTAATGCTAAAACAAAATTTCAGTCTCTTAGTCTATTTCCTCCCACCAAGGTTCAAGATGTATGCTTACACCAAGAGAAGATGTGAAGATTCAGAGAACCAAGGTTCATTAAATGAATCTCTCCATTCTAGGCAGGACTTACATGCAAATACCTATACTTTTTCAGGGAATCTGGAGGCAGAGAAAGGTAATGGTTTCAAGGTGTACCCCCAAAGATTATGTGTTGTTATCAAGCCCCAAAGTCAAATGTTCATGGTATTTAGAGAGGGGGCACTGGGAGGAAATGGGGATTATAGGAGGTACTGGCTGGGGAGGGGGGACCATGGCAACATATGTGACTTTTAAGAAGAGCAGCGGGGCTGGGGCTAGGGCTCAGTTGGTAGAGTATTCACCTACCAGGTAGGAAACCCTGAATTTGAGTGTCAGTATCCCATAATCCCAGAACCCAGGAAGTGCGAAGAAAAGGATCAAACTTTCAGGTCTATCCTTGGCTCCCTAAGCAAACTTAGCATTCAGGAGACCCTGTTTCAAAGTAAAGGTGGTATGCTTACTCTGTCTCATTGCAGAGCACCCTCTGTCCTGTCACAGCACAGTGAGATGCCAAATAGACCTCTGAGACTTCTCAGACTCCAGAGCTATGAGATAAGTCCCACTTGCTGGAAATTGCCTACACCCAGGGACACAGATGTAGCAACAGAGAAATGAACTCAGACTGGTAACTATTAAATAAGAGCCTTCAGGGAAGGATGCTGAAGGATCAGCAATGTATAGATAACAACTAATTATTATCATTGTTATGTATGTAAGTCAATGCATACATCTATGCATTTATTTCTTCATTATCTGAGTGTTTTCCTATTTCTCTCCACCCCCCCCCATCTCTTCTTCCTTACTATCAGGCTGAGCTGGCTCTGAATTGTAGGTCTTCCTGCTTCTGCCTCCTGAGTGGTAGGACAGGTTTACATTACACCAGACATGAATTACTATCAAGACAGTTTTTTTTTTTTTGAAATTCACCACAGTACAGCTTTCATTTTGCAGAGGAAGCAAGACTTGAAGAGAGAGCCTGGGATACTTGCTGATCTCCACACCGTGAGCAACAACAGCTAAATTGCTTTTGTGGGAATGTAGACTTACAAACACAAGGCTAAGATGCCTATTAAAGTCCTCAAAAGGGAGGGTGAACACCTGGCTGAATGCCTAAAGTGGAGACAGAAAAATTTTTAAAAGACACTGATGAACAATCCAAATTAACTTCAGTCCTTGTTCTATTTCAACTTCCTTCCTACCTCCCAGAATCCTCTTTTCCTTGATCTCAGGGTGGCATGCTGGAACCAGCAGAAGAGGCGGTAGTATTTTCTTTAAGATATTCTCACATTCCTGCTGTGGGTAAATCGGGGAGTAAGCACCTCTGAGGCTTAAAGTAACATCATTACTGCCTATAAACTCTAGAGTGCTTTGTAAGAGATGAACCCTGGGCATCATTCTGGAAGGGGTGGAACATCATTCTGGAAGTGATGTCAAGAAAATATATTTCTAAGCAGAAGAGCAGCAATTCTGAACCTGTGGGTGGTGACACCCTTGGGAACTTGAGCAATTCTTTTATAGGGATTGCTGAAGATCATCGAAATCCATGAGCATGGGAGATATTTCCATATTCTGATATCATCAATTTCTTTTTTCAGAGACTTGAAGTTCTTGTCATACAGGTCTTTCACTTGGTTAGAGTTACACCAAGATACTTTATATTATTTGTGACTATTGTGAAGGGTATTTTTCCCCTAATGTCTTCCTCAGCCCATTTATTGTCTGTGTAAAGGCAGGTTACTGATTTTTTGAGTTAACTTTGTATCCAATCACTTTGGTGAAGATATCTATCAGTTGTGGATATGGGGTGACTCTAGCTGAGAACCCTAGCAGCAAGGGAAATGGAGGCTGAAGAGGCTTCTAGCTAGGTAGGACTTCTAAAGGAGGGAGGGGATCACCAGGTCACCTACAAAACCTTCAACCCAAAATTTACCCTGTATACAAGAAGAGAAGGGAAAAAGATATATCAGAAATTGTTGGAAATGTCCAACCAATGATGGGCATTCAACCCGAGACCTACCCCTAGAGAGAGAGCCAGCCCCTATCACTATGAATAATACTTTGCTGGGCTTATAGACAGGACCATAGCATAACAGTCCTCTGAGAACCTCCTTGTAGAATAAGCTCCAAATAGAGGCTGAGACTCACCACCAAACATTAGGTGGGAGGACCAGGTGTCTTGTGGAAGTATAGGGAGGAGGATAGAAAGACCTGGAGGGGACAAGAATTCGACAAGAAGTCAAACAGAGACAACTAACCTAGGCCCACGGAGGCTCACAGAGACTGAAGCACTCATCAAAGAGCATGCATGAACTGGACCTAGGCCCCTATACATATTTAACCCATGGGGAACTTGGTTATCATGTGAGTCCCGTAGCAAGTGGAGTGGAGGTCATCTCTGATAGGGACTCTGATATATGCTTTTGATCACTTACCCCAGTGGGGCTGCTTGCCTGGTCTCAATGGAAGACGATGTGCCGGTGTGGGACAGTATGGAGGGGCTCCCCTTTTCTGATGAAAAGGGGAGAGGGGATGGGGGAAGGGGCAGGAGAGCAGGAGGGCAGGAGACAGAGAAGGGGGGGACATGGGGCTATGGTAGGGATGTAAAATGAATGAACAAATAAACGTGTTTTTTTTTTTAAAGACCACAGGAATCAGAGATATTTGCATTACAATACATAAAAATAGCAAAAGTGCAGTTATGAAATAGCAATGAAAATAATTTTATGGTTGGGGGGGTCACCACAACATGAAGAATTACATTAAAAGGTTGTATGTAGCATTAGGAAAGTTGAAAACCACTGATACAGAGGCATAGGGATGTTAAAATAGAGACTACATAGCCTAAGGATTGTTACCATGTCAGCATACCTGGAGTGAAATGGAAGCAAAGTCAGTCTACCAGGGAGGAGGTTAGAGGGATTAGCAGGCAGTCCAGGCTCTGTGCAGCAGGCTAAGCAGCTGTGTCTTAACTCTGTGCCCTAGTAGCCCTACACTGAGGACTGGAGGCTCTCTGACAATTGGTACTTAGCATCAGTGACATACGTTTCAATAAGAGTCATAAGACTAATTAAAAGCATTTATCAGTACTCTGGCCAACAGGAAGAGTCAAAGCATTACTTCCCTAAGCTGTAAGCCACTTTATGGTTTTGTTCCCCAGGGACTAATTAATACCTTGTGAAGAAAGAAACCAAGAAGCAATGCTGTTTCCCTTTGGAAGGTGTCAAAATTTCTGCCAAGAGCAAAGTTCTGAAGTGGTGATGTCTTTTTGCTGTGGACAGACATGTATACTATCCAGAGGGATGCACAGGTCTATACAACTGCTATCATGGCATATATGGATCTACATTCATGCTATATAAGGGCGTTTCGGAGTCTACATGCTTACTACATGAAGGTGTGCAAGAGTCTTTATGTGTTCAATATAAAGGCATTCATAGGTCCATATCTATGCTGTGTAAAGGCATACACGCATCTGTACTTGTCTGCATAAATGGTGAAGACCTCCAAAGTGCCCTGTATTATAACAACAATGCTGGTGGCTACACCACGTAGACCTGGCTGGTCAGTAGTTCAAGCAAGCCTCGCGCTTAGCCTGATTACACATGGCTTCACAATCCAGTGTTACCAGAGTAGGAGTTAGCCTGAAAACTTTCTAGCTTATTCCTTGTTTGTTCTGGGACAGGCATCCTATACTTCATTGCCTTTAGAGTATATGGGCTCCCTAACTGTTCCTCTGTTCACGTGCCCATGTGAAAGAGGTGGTGTAGAAGGCACTGGAGGCTTTTGTGTAGATTGTAAAGGGCTGTATCTTGATTTGGTCTTTCAAGCTGCCTTCTGGAAGGTGTTAATATGAGATACAGGACTATCTCCATGCTGCTCACTCTTATATGTCCCTTCAGACATCTCTATACAGATCACTTTGCTCTCAATCTTTAATCTGATATCGAATGAGGGGACAGATTATTCTATTCAACTTAAAATTTAATATTCATGGGACTGGGTATTTATATTTCAAAGTTATGTTAAGAATCGTAGTGATATTCAGCGATACCCATAGTTCAGTTCCTATCCCAATCATCATCAGAGAAGATTCTGATAGGAGTAGATGCAGAGACCCACAGTCAAACATTAGGCAAAGAGAGTCCTGTGGAAGAGGGGGACGGAGGAGTGTAGGAGTCAGAGGGGTTGAGGATACCAGGAGAACATGGCTCACAGAATCAACTCAGCAGGGCACATAAGGGCTCACAGAGACTGATGTGGCCATCATAGAGCCTGTATGGGTCTGTCCTAGGTCTTTTGCATATATGTAATGGTTGTATAGCTTTGTATTATTGTGGGACTCCTAAGAGTGGAAGTAGAGTTGTCTCTGACTCTTTTGTCTACTTTGGATTCCTTTCCTCCTACTGAGTTACTGGGTGTCCTGTAACTCACTTTGTAGACCAGGCTGGCCTTGAATTCATAGAGATCTGCCTGCCTCTGCCACCAAGTGCTGGGATTAAAGACTGGTACCACCACTGCCCAATTGCCTGATCTACTCTTGATAGGAGGATATTATAGGAGCATTTGTGCCTAGTCTTATCACATCCTTTTATGCCATGTTCAGTTGATATCACTGAGAGATCTGGTCTTTTCTGAAGGGAATGGAGGAGGAATGGATCAGAAGCAATGTCATTAGACCTTCCCCCAACACGTACTGTATGAGAGAAGAATACAAAAAAGGAAAATAAAAAGAATTATTGAATGTGGGCTGAGCTATAGCTGAGTGAGCAGAGGGCTCGTGCTAGTTCATCCTCCTGACTTGTATACACTAGGTGTTGCAACAGTCCCCTGTAACCCCAGCACTTGGAAGGTGCTACAGCATCAGACATTGTAAGCCAGCTACACAGAGAGTTTGAAGTTAACCTGAGCTACATAAGACCTTATCTCAAAATGAAACAAAACAGGCTATTTAATGTCTGCGATGGTTAACATTATGTATCATCATAAGTAACGGTTGTCTAGATCTCTGGCTGAATGCTACCCTGGGTGTGTCTGCTTTTGGCAGAGATTGGTACTTCATTCTGTAAATGTACACATGAGCATCATCCAAGACAGACAAAGGGATGATCAGGCCTCCATCTCACGGCTGGAGATAAGATACTGGTCAGTTCCGGGTGCTGCTGTTTCTTAGGCCTACAAACCGGGACCTGAGTCCTCACCATCAGCCCTACCATCTCCTGGCATGGACTCCAGTCTACAGAATCAAAGGCTCCTCAGTCTCCACCATCTAGTCCAGAAAGCTTGTCTCTCCCATTGACTGCCTGGCTGTAGATTTCTTATTAGTTCTAGAGAAAAGAGGGGAGGGTAGTAATCTTTTGATTGTTTACACTGCAAGGCCTTGATTTCTATTTCTCTTACTTCTTTTAGTCTGTTTTTACAAACTAGTTTTTCCTCTTTGAGTTTATATGTTTCCTGCCACATCTTGAAACAAAAATCATGAACTTTCAGAGTGATATGCATAGTTGAAGAAATGAGTGTCAGGTTTTAATGCAGAGGGGAGATTTTCTATAATTGCAGTTGACAAAAAAAAAAAAATAGTTCAGAACTCGTATGGAAATTGTAAAGACCAGTAAGAAATGTATAATCTCAACAGAACAACAAAGAGGGATGTGATAGAAGAGGAAAGGAAAATGTTGAGTAAGTCTTCAGAGACATGAGCCAAGTCTGTAGTGGTCAAGAAAATATTAAGTCAAGAGACATAGAAATCTCCTGTCCATGCTATTGTGATTTAAAGAAATCACACAAGGATATTGGCATCAGGATTCCCATAATGCAAAAATCTGGAAAGGATTTTTTTAATAGTGCTAGGGCCTTGGGTTTCCATTATGCCAGCCAGCACTCTATCACCAAGCTATGTCTTGGCAAGAATCTTCCAGAAAAAGACAAGTGAACCATAATACATTTTGCACCACTCAAAGTAAGTTAATACCACAGATACACAGACATGGGGCTAAACCTTAGCAATACCATTTTAAACAGACACAGTAATCCTGACAGTCTGTGTATGACACATATTGTGAAGCTAAGAACATTAAGATAAAAACATAGGAAAATAGTCATGTATTAAAACCCAGCCAGTAAATCTGCACAAGAACAGTGAGCATTAATGCCTGAATGCCACCCCCAATGGGGTCTCCAAGGCACAGGATGCAGGAGACTGAATGGTGAGGCCTGGCTTGTGTTCCATGTCCCAACATCTGTTTTTCATGCCAGGCTTCTGCATACTTACGAAGAGACACTAAATAAATAATTTGGCAAATAAATGATGTGGTCTGTGTGTGGACCCCTGTGTTCTTGTGAACCTCAGTAATCAATCTTCAATCTAGGTACATGCACTTGAAATCCATAAAGTAGAAAAGAAGCAAGAACAAGAGGAAAGAGGGAGGGAGGGAGGAGGGGAGGAAAGGAGGCAAGAAAATTATTTTAGTGCCCTTAGCAGGAAACTCCAACTCCCTAAGGCTGGTGAAATTAGTCTTGCCTCACATTTGTTCCTAGCAACACGACTGGATGCCAGCAGTCTGGTGATGGAGACATTTCTACTAATTTCTTAGAGGAAGAAATAGTGAGCCAGGAATACTGCATGTCTAAAAAGAAAAAAAAAAGTTCTTACTATAAAAAAGAACACCCTTTAAAGACGAAAGAGGTAAAAGATGCAGAGGAAGTCCCATATGCTCTTTTTGGAAAAAAAAAATCTGTTTAATATATTTAACTCACTTCTCCACAAAGACACAGTGACCCACAGAATGCTGTGAGCACTGTGTGAGGACACAGTGGGTACTTTCTATGAGACTGGGAAGGAAGGGGACCCAGGCTTCTCCTCCAGATCGAGTGTGGTACCCACGTGTGTGAAAACACCATATGGGTTAGGAATGTCCACACAGAATAAAGACTAAAGACGAAAACTGACAACAAAATAGCTGGAGTGAGGCACTTTGTGAAAAAAAGAAAAAGAAACTGAACTTAACTTTGATGGAGGCCAAACTAAATATAACTTCAACCTCATGCATCGAGGAAGGGGTGGGGGACGTTAATGTTGTTTCCTTCATTAGGTTCACCACATGGGAAACCCACCGTGTGCAAAACTGAGAAAAAGATTTAAATTGAAATGCGACAGTGGCAACCACTGACTGTTTTATATAATCATGTTTAGAACAATTGGAATTCTTCCCCATAGGCACATGTTTGAACAACAACAACAACAACAAAAATGAAAGACAGTAGGCCATGCCATGAATTGCCTTTGTGATGGTAGGTTAAAATAGAAAGAATTTAACCATTTTGTAAAAATAATGTACCATAATCCTATTTTTGGAAAAACATCTTAGTCTGCCTGTTTATCCACTGTTCAGTCATTATAGATATAGTCTGTTTGCATACTGTAAATGGAGATGAAAATGTTAAAATGGTTTACATAGGTACAAGTGTAGATAAGGATGTATGGTCTCAGTGGGCTTGACCATGCCTATCTGCAGAGGTGTGTGTGTGGCAATGTGCCATACCAAGGAGTGCTTGCTGTCACTTAAATATTAAAGAAGGTAGAGATGGCCCAGAGAGTAAAGAGTTTGCTTTGCAGTGTTAGGAACCTGAGTGTGGACCTTAGAATCCATGTTAAAAGGAAAAAAGAAAAAAAGAAAAGAAAGGAAAAGAAAGAAAGAAAGAAAGAGAAAGGTGTGGTGTTGTTCACACATCATCCCAACCCTGAGGCAGTAGAGACAGATATATATTCCCTGTGAATCATTCATTGGCCTGCCAGTCTAGCCTACTTGTGAGTTCCAGGCTACCAAGAAACTCTGTTTTAAAAGAAAACAGGATAGAGCCTGAGGAATGATATCCAAAGTCCTCTGGCCTTCTCATTCATACACATCTTTGTGAGCTTACAGGTGAACTGTCCTGTTCTGAACAACTAGAAGCTTGTGCACAATTTCTGTGCATTTGAAGAAGTTTTGTTTCATTTGAAAACTGAAAGAGCAATGCAAAAATATTCAGTGTGCATAATTAATTAGACAGAAAAGCTTGTAACATTTTTATTTACATGTGGCTCATATGCAAAATAACTGGTAATAAAGTGTTATCAATAGAAGTTGTGGCATCATTTTATATTAAGCAGATTCTATAACCAATATGTCATATGTCAATATTTACAAAATAAGAAATGTATACACTTAATTATTTCTCAAAACATTAGAAAAATAAGGGAATTCTAAGTACTTTGAACATCTAGAGAAAATATAGGTTTTTTTCTTCTCTGATGGTGATCTGGCCCACTTGTCTGGAAGCTGTTCAATAAATTCTTAGAAGTGTTCATGTCAAGCCATATCTGCTGACATGGGCAGATTTTAAAAGTCAATGCAAGCCTGCATAAGAATTTCCTCAAAGTAAAATTGATATGGTCAGTCATCTTTTACCATACCCATAGGAGCAACTTCTTCAGTCGTCAATCTGGGGCAGAGGTCTTTCCACGAATGGACAGAACAGGCTTTGAATTCCCCTTCTGTATCTATTGCACTCCTCTCTTCCCCATCTTCCAAAGCAGCCTTGGTTGTAGGCACAAACTATCTGTTTCCCTAAAATCCACAGATTCCTACCCCAGTGAATGTTCATTCACACCTCCACTAGAGTGGCATGCTTTTTCCTCAAATTTACTAAATCTATTCTTGATTCCAGGACAAACTCTTTGCCATCTCCAAAGACCCTCTGCTAATCCTTTGGAGAACCAACTAAACATGCACCTTCCTTTTATGTGTTCAGCAGTGAATCTCTCAGGTGCTCTGTGGTGCATCCCACTGAGAAGCTGTGCAGTGACATCACAACATTTCCTGCTCCATGTCAGATCCCTGATTCATTGACAGCAGTCAGTGGACATAGACCTTATGTGCATGTTGGGCTAAAGCACACAGAGCTATGAATAAGGCATCTTCATATATACAGCCAGATACAGCTGACATTTTAGAAGCAAGTGGCCCAAAAGAAAGTCCAAATAACTATCACAGAAGTACCCTGTTATTCTGTTGGCTGGGGGACAGTCCTATCCATGTATCCTGTCTCTCTAAAGGGCTTTTACTTCCTTGACCTATTGCTGTCTAGGCAAGGGGTGATTTCTGTAAAGAGCATTAACAGGCCACTGAGTTCACATCACATTTATGTTTGGATTGAATGGAGTTGTGAAAGCCTCAGAGTTGCTAAAATACACACATTGTCTCTGATGTGGTGTTTTGAATATTGGACGAGCCTAATGTCAAAACAAGCCCCAACATTTCATTTCATGGATGTACCTTTGGACCTGACAGCATTATCAAATGCAGACACATGTGGCTGGAGCCTGAGTGCTGAGACCAGGGTAGAAACAGGCCAAAGAGGAGGAATCAGTGAAGCACTGGAAGGAAGAATGTCTTATAACTCTAATATGGTCAACCCCCCCACACACACACACTAAGCAGTATTTGGCAGTGTGGTTGTCAAGAGCCTCAGCAGGCACCAAATCCGTCCAATGCCTGCAGTATGGATCCAGGCAGCTGCCTGGGAGTCTGTAGTAGAGAGTATGATGAGAAATGACCTGCTTCTTCTACCATTGTGCAGACCACCCACCGTTCCTGAAGTAGTCCCTCATTCTAACCAGTCCCAATTTCCTCCTCCAGACAGAAAAAACCCAAAAAGACTAACACTCTGGAGTCAGGTATGTAATCCCAGCATGCATGCACACAGAAGACATAAAATACCAGGTGTAGACTCATTGTGGCAATCCACATTTGGTAACCTCCAGTTCAGCAAGAACTCTCTGGCTTCTTTAGGATGAACTGGGGCTTTCTGAGAGCAACATTAGCTCTACTGTGACAGTGTAACCCCCAGAATCTGTACACTTTTTAACAGTTTCCCACTCTTCACACCACTTCATAGGATGCATGAGTTTCCAAGGCTCTGACCATGTTTGAAATGTATTAAGTGTGACCAGGAGATGCCCAGCTGAGACTGGCTGAAGAACTTGACTATTGCTCACCGTGATTTTATTTTTTCTACTGTATCACCCCTAGAAGTTCTGATTTCTCAGGAGTGAAGGCTTCTTTCCCTTCTGAGTCTATGACAAGATTTCAGTTGGCTACCACTGTCTCTTCTGCCAACACACCTTTGCATAGGGAGGTTGGAGTTTCCTTCATGGATCTCTGTGAGGATCTAGAGGGACAAGGTACTTGGTCAGGCCTCAGCACAAAGAGCAACATGGTTCTGGAATGGACACAGAACACTCCCACATGTGTGTGCATATGTGTGCATGAATGTGTGTGTACATGTGTGTACGCTGTATATGTGTGTCTGTCTCTCTTTTTTTGGTGTATGTGTGTGTGTGTGTGTGTGTGTGTGTGTGTGTGTAGGTTAGAAGACAACTTTCAGAGTTGAGTCTCTCCTACCATGTGAGTCCCTAGGATAGAAGCCATGTCATTAGGCGTGTCAGCTAGTGTTTTACCCTACTGAACCACCTTGATGGTCCTCTCTAACTATTCTATGCATCCCTGATTTTGCAAGCTCAGAGTTGTTGTGCAATATTTCTTTGTATATTTTAGTGGTCAGGCATCAGGACTGTGAACAGATGTGACCTCTCTATAGAACTAATGTCCCTTACACTGGGGTTCAGCATCTGATTCACTTTGACTAAGAGAACATTAGAAAATGTGATGCAGGTGATTAGGAAGTTCTTACTCCTGGCTCTTGACTCATTTTGCTACATTTGGATCCCTGAAAGAATCTTTGGGAGATGTTCTGGATAGAGATGACACGGACTAGTTAGTCCCTTCTGCCCACTAAATTTTTTTTCCAGGTATGCACACCACAGACATGAAACCTGAGGTAAAGAAAGACTGGTAACTGCCAGAGAAGTGTGAGATATAAGTTTACTGATTTAGCCTCTGAGTTTGTGGGTGATTTGTTACTAGACTCAAATGTAGCTGGTAGAGATGAAGCAGCTTTGACTAGAAAACAGTTTTCCTGGACATAGGAAAAGTTGAAGCACCTGCCTATCCAGTCTGTCAAACGATCTTAACACTTTCACTTGCTCACTGGAACTTTTATAGTGACAAAGCATATAATCCTGTTATGATCAATACAGCTTCTGCATTGGAGTTGTCCTGAAAAGCCAGGGGAAATTCAAATGTTACTCCAATAGCTACCACAAGTACACATCTGATTAATCCACAAACATTCTTCCATGTATACAAATTAAGCATGTTTAGTGTATGCAGCACTGTGTTGGTCACACTTTTCAGAGCAGTAATCAAAGTACCTCAGAGTATTAAATAGATGGGTTAGGTTTTCTGGCTCAAGCTTTTAGTCCAATGGTCAATTGGTTCTGTATTGGGGGTATATAGTGAAGCTGAATATTACGACTGCAAGAATAAGTGGCAGAGAGTGACCTAGGGATAAGATACAGGCCCCAAGGACCCTTCTCTGTTGACCTACTTCTTCCAGCAACTCCTGAAATACAACTGCCTCATGGGGACTGTGGTTGTTTGAATAAAAATGTCCCCCATTGGTTCATGTTCTAGAAGATTGTGGTCCAGGCTGGGCTGAGATCCTAGTCTCAAACTGGGGTGGGACAGCTGCTGCTTCTTCAGCTGTCATGCTGGTGTGCCCTAGAACTGTTGCTGGTTTCCTGACTGGCTGCTGATGCTGTTTGGATTGGACTGCTGGAATCCTGCCGAATCGCCCCAAAGGACCTGTGGCAAAAGAGGTCTATACATTCTGTCTATTAATATCCTTTCTCTGTACCTTGGGTTGGTGAGTTGAAAGGGAAGTAGAGGTTTTTATATAACAATAAATTAGTTTAAAAGTACACCCTCGTAAGCCAGCCAGGAACTGTCTGACCCCTGAGTGAGGTGCTAAGGAGCCAATATTCTACTCCTGTTCAGGCTCAACAAAAGAAGCTTCAGCCTGGAATGAGAAATGAGTGACAGAAGTTCTTGGTGGTGAAGACATGTCCTCTAATACTGAGACACTAGATGAGTTTTTCAGTCTTCATCAGCAATGGCTCCATCAGCAAAATGAGAAAAAAACATGAAAGAAAACAATGATAGCATTGATGTTACCTCCTTAGTCTTCCATGTCCTTAGCTGTGGGCTGGGATTATAACCTTCAATAACTGCTTCTTAATGGACAAGGCACTGACTCCTGGCCACTGCTCTCCGGATGTTATTTCCTCACTCCATAGCTCTGAAGACCAAGTAATTATGTAGTAATTGTTTTGAAAGCAAAGTAACTTATATGTGAAAGTGGTGATTAAGTGGAACCCTACGGAATAGAAATGCTAGCTGGTGATGATGAGTGAGATTTTGTTCAATGAAGAAATGAAAAATGGGCAGCCCATGTGCTCAGCAGATTAACAACATGGTCTCAGTAAATAACCTGCAAGGTCCTTCCTTATTGGAGATGGACACCTCATGTGTTTTCTAAGGGTGGCTGTAACTGAAGGAGACTTGTAAAACCATGTTGATGGATTTAGAGGTGAGTTTCTACAGGTCCAGATGGAACATTCTTCCTATGGTCTCTAGAACACTGAGATGGGAGAAATAAGGAATCAACCTCTGAATAGAAAGTCAGTCTTGTGACCCAGGGCAGACAATCCATGTGAGAACAGATGCCTTGAGGATTCTGGTTAGCTTTCAGGAACAAAGCCAAGGGTTGCTTAACTTAAAATAAGTCAGATACAAAAATGGACAAATGGCCTCTTTGGTGTATCCATCAGTTTTCACGCTAAGCCTGACCTCTATTCAGACCCATGGCAGCTTCAAAGATGAAGGCTGGACCGAGAATAGTTTCTGTTACAGCCAAGAATCACACGGGTAGTCATTCCTGAAAGTCCACCACTCCCAGTTGGTCCATTTGGCACTAATGCAATCCTAAGGGAAGCTGAAAACTAAACAGTATTATTAGCAATGACAGAAAGCTTTTAGCCTGGCTCCCCTATGCAATGATGGATGCTGTTTATCATATTTTACCTGTTGCTTTTAAACTTTCCTTGTCAGAATGAATCATGGCTAAGGGAAAGGGGACCAGATTATAGACAATGCGATTTGTATAATCGCAGTTGCCCCTCATCAAGAGCCATGAGAAAATGTAAGCAGAAGCAACTGGCAGGCTGAAAATCATTCTCCCTGCCAAACCTGTCAGGGGTGCACCTGGCTCTGTGAGAAAGCTGGTACTCTGCTAAGGAAGTGATTCCCTTCCTGCAACAGGGGAGTGGAGGTGCAGGCGTGACTTTTGCTATCTGGTGGGTTGATAATGAAGATTAATTTACTTATTCCTTATCTATGTAAATTAGAGCACAGAGATGTCCTACAGCTGCGTGGAGTGGAACCTGTCCTTAGAGATGCCTCCCTGCACTCCCCTTGTCAGCATTGAAGTGTGTGGAAGCTCACCACGATGGTCTCCTGCATGCCGTCTTCTGGCATTGTTGGTTCCCTGATATTTCTAGCAGAGCAACAAATGCATACAGAACTGTTTAATAGGAATCTGAACATTTACCCCACTTTTCCCCCTTTCTTTTGTATAGATACAACTTGTTTCCTATTCCTGGTAGGAATAAAATAATTTAAGAAAACTGAGCAGCACAAAAATCAATATCTTGACAAACTTTGAACTTGCTAGTTTTGAAGCTGAGCCCGACTAATTTCATAAAACAAACAATATAAGACAAAACATTAAAAAGTTGTCTGGTCTCACAGAAGTGACAGTGGGCAGTTAGTGAGTAGGCAGTGAAATAAGAAAATATTGTAGTATGATTCAAGTGGCCAATTTCAACAGGAAGTATCTTAGAAATTCACAAGATATATCTCCAGTTACCTTATTTCTACCAGGCATTCTTGAATGATTCAGGTGTTTAGTCATGTTCCTGACATGTAAGGTCTCCACAGCTCTTCTGAGCAGTTGTATAACTCATTTATAAGAATGAGGTCCAGATGGGAGTCAGAAATGAGTTCTCCCAATCTCAGACTACATAGTTGTTGTGGTCTAGTTGCGGATCATACTTCTGTGACCTTGGCTGGGGTAACATTTCTAAGCCTTAGTAAGCCCAATATAGACATAAAAGCATACTCTTAAACTGTAGACAAGTTTGGGAAATCTATGAAATAACGTGTGGAAAAATATTTAGCATATGAGGCAGGGCATGTAGCTCAGTTGGCAGTTACCTAGCATTCATTAAACCCCACACTCCCCCCACCCCCAGTGCTGTATTAGCCAGGCTTGGTGGTACATACCCATGATCACCAAACTGGAGAGGCAGAAGCAGGAGAATCAGAAATATAAGCTAATTCACCCTGATACCAGACTGGGATACACAAAACTTAATTTTTTTTTTTTAAAGAAACCTAGCAAACACACACACACACACACACACACTAGAAATATTTAACATAACACCCAATGTCAGTTCTTAATAGATGTTTGTTTGCTCATTGTATTGTACTGCTGTTCTGAACAAATCTTAATTTTTATCAGATTAATTGTTAACTAGCTTTGACTGTAAAGAAAAATAGACAACAGATAGGTTTATTATGACTATCATTAGTATTAGTATTATTACTATTATTGAGCCCATGTGTCACAGTGCACATGTGGCAGTCAGAGAACAACTCTAAGGGGTACAGTACTGTCCTCCCACCTTTACTTAGATTTTGAGGACAAAACATAGATGACTAGGCTTGAAAGATAAGCCCCTTTATGTTCTGAGCTATCTCTTGACCCCAAGGTACTTTCAAAATCTGAGTGATAGGAAGGAATTGAGGACAATGGGTTAGATACAAAGTGAAGAGTGAATGAATGTAGGTGGGTATCTAGGTGCATGGGGCTGACTGTGAACAGAGGATGGACAACAGAACGGGTGACACATGCAGGAAACAGTGGGTGTGTGCAGGTGTAGTGTAGCACTGAGATGGCAGAGGGCTGTAACTGCAGAGCAGGCAGAAGCCAGGTGGAAGAGTCCCAGCTTTGAGTTAAATTGGTTCAGCATTTCCATTCGAGTGTCAGGAACATGGTGCATGAACCTTTGTTCTGTAGCTCACCTAGATCTCTGATCTCCCAGGCTCTTCCTCTTCTTCCTCATTACACTCTGAAAGGAGAAATAGGAAATTCTCTTGTCTTTATTAGTGGCACTTACATAATTAAAGCAAGGACTTAGCCTCTTCTTTTTTTTTGTGCCTTCTCTTTCAGAGACAGAATGGAATAAATCTTCAGCTCCATCTGTATTTCTGCCTAGAGATGCAAATCTCCCACTGGAGGATTGTTGAGAGGCAACTCTGAGATCTACGCGTGACCGTGGGGGCATCAGTTCTGGTGGCTAGCAAGCCTATTTGGTCACAAGTAATCGAATCTTCACAACTGGGTCTCACCTGTAATAAAATCCCTGCTGTCCAATTCCCAGGTATCTCTCCTATTTTTTTTTTCCAAATTGTGTTCGAAGTTGGGTTTGTGGGAGCCTACACGTTCCATATAAAATCCAGGGGAGAGCACGGACAATGGGGCAGTGTCCTGTGTTTGAACCAAGCTCTCAGATGGACTTCACATTGACCGTCTGGTTTCACATTCACAATGGACCTATTATTCAGGAGAAAATCTGAGACTCTAAGTTCAACTACATCACCGAACTTGTGAGCAGCGAAGGTAGGTTTGAATTTAGAAGTCTTTGAGCTGAGATCTGTGTCTCGCTAATACCTCACTGCTGATTTTCAACTAGGCATGTTAAATCCAATCTCTCTCTCTTTCTCTCTTTCTCTCTCTCTCCCTCTCTCTTTCTTCCCTCCTTCCTTCCTTCTTTCCTTTCCTTCCCTCCTCCTTTCTCATCTTCTTTTTCTAATGTGTATATTTGTGTCTCACATTCCCACCTAGATCTGAAACTATTCAATATGAGCAAAAGAAACAACATCCATGCTGTTTCCTTGGAAAGCAGATTTGCTGCAGGCTCAATCTCTTCCAGATGTTTATTGTTTAATACACCTATGCATCATGAAGTATTTCCTTACATATATTTGGAGGTTTGGCAAAATCATACTCTAAGAACCTCAGCATTAGTGAGTGTCAGAAAGGGAAGTGAAAGGTGAGCTGGAAATTCTAGAATTGAATTTCTTTTTGTTTAGAAAAAGGCATTTAATTATAAAATTTGTTTAAATAAAAAAGCAATGGCACGAATCACCATTGTGTAGCTGACACATCCATCCACAGGTTGCTCTTGTAATTATATGTCCAACATTTTAGAATTGAATTTATGCCAGGAACATGAATGAAATTCAGATTCATCATGGCAGCTCTGCAGCCTCAACTTTCTAAAGCCCACACACATCCTGGGAAGATGTGTAAGTGACAAAAATGATCAAGTACAACAAGTGTTGTGTTAGAGCAGCAGACAGAATGCTGAGCCTTTGAAAATTAATTGAGCCACCATTTAGTGTTTTCCTACCCCCACTTCATCTCTACCCTAAGTAACTGTCACACATGGGCGATGGGGACAGTAAGTAGTGGGAATCATCAGTGTGTACATCAACTACTTTGATGTATGGGTGAAATAGAAGTAATTAAGGTTTAAATTTAAAAAGCTTTTTCTTCAAGATTGTCCTTCTATGTATAGGGTCTTCCATCAGTGTGTTTTCTATATGAGCACAAACAGGTCAGATATGCACTGCAGGATCAATGAGACTTATTCTCTGGTCTCTGTAAACACTACCCTTGTTGCCAGTGTCTGCCTTTTGAAAATTTATGTGCACATAAGTGTTTACTGTGCCCTCAAAATGCCACTCCAGGGAAACAACTTCATAAACCCGAGATTCTGCCTGGGTTGTCACTGAACAAATATATATAGTATTAGCACATTGTTCCCTTCTTCCTTAAAAGTTTAAGCTATCAGAAACAAGGAAATCATGCAATTTGCAACCAAATGGATGGAACTGGAAAAGCTCATCATGAGTCAGCTAACTCAGACTCAGAAAGACACACATAGCATATACTCACTTATAATTGAATTTTAGCCATTATAGTTCAGGATAACTATTCTACAATCACTAGACTCAAAAGAGCAGGAACAGGGACTTGGTTACCTGTCAGTAGGACACCCCACCCTAGTGGAACTGCCAGGTATGCCTCCTGTGCAAGAGTAAGCTCTTAGAGCTCATGTGACTAACGAACTGAGGGGGGTAATACACGAAGACACCCCACACCGGAAGCATGGGATGGGTGGGAGAGGGGGTAGAGGGTGGGAGGGAGGGCTCGGGAGAGGGTGGAGCAAGGGTGTGACAATGGAGACGTAATAAATAAACATTTAAAAAAAAGTTTAAAGAGTTATTTTAATTTTAATTTGCATGTAGGTACATCTATCTGTGTGAGTTTATGCCTAAGAACAGAAGAGAATGTGGGATCCCTTGGAGCTGGAATTACACGCAATTCTGAGCCTTCCAACATGGGTGCTGGGAACTGAACTCCCATGCTCTGGAAGAGCAATGCATGCGCTTAACTGCTGATCCATCTCTCCAGCAACTTTCCCTTCATTTTATTAGTGAATATAAATGCTCCTGTTATATATTTAATAGCATTTATGTAGCAAATTTCTCTTTTTCCCATGTTAGTTTGTTCTGTGGCATGATTTTGGGGGCAGAGAAGTCCATGCTACTGAGTTAACTCCATGGTAAACACATTCTGGCTTGAGACCTCATGTCTTTGTGTGGAGATTGTAAGTTTGCTTTGGCTTGACATACAGGCACAAAGAGTGACATGCACCTGTCAGAGAGACACAGTCCTCATGAAGCAACAGCAAGATCATGTGCATATTGCAGCCAAGAGTAATAAAGTAGAATTACAGGGAGTTAGAGCACTGGCTACTCTTCCAGAGGACCAGGGTTCAATTCCTAGCACCTGTATGATGGCTCATTTCTGGCTTTATTGGTCACAAGTCCCACAGGTAGTACACAGATGTGTGCAGGCAAAATCCTCAAACACATAAAATGAAAATAAATACAGCTTAAAAATAGGTATAACCGCAGAAAATGTTTCTGAGATCAAAGGACACACACTTCTTTCAGCAGGAGTTTTTTTTTTTTTTTTTTTTTTTTTTTTTTTTTTTTTATTTTGTCCGACATTTCTTTCCCATGATAGAAGGGCTTGAAGCATTGGAAAGGCACTGGCTGCTACTTCTTTTTCTTTAAATGTTTATTTATTACTTCAGGTCACATCCTCATCACATTACCTTCTTTCAACCCCTCCCAGTCCCACCTTCCCACCCTCTACCCCTATCCCTTCCATCCCACTCCTCTGGAGTGGAGTGTCCCTGTATAACAGTCTCCTGCCCCAGTTCAGCAGTCATATGAGGGCCAAGAGCCTCCTCATACACTGGGGGCCTACAAGGCAGTACCACTAGGGCAAAGTGTCTCATTGACAGGTAACAAAGTCTATGTTATGTTCCCTTTGGTGCATTTGGGTGTAGTATAGTTATCCTGTACTATATAGCTAAAATCCTACTATAAGTGAATAGATGCCATGTGCATCCTTCTGAGTCTGGGTTAGCTCACTCAAGATGAGCTTCTCTAGTTCCATCCATTTGGCTGCAAATTGCATGAGTTCATTGTTTCTGAAAGCTGAGTAATATTCCATTTTGTAGATGTACCACAGTTTTTTTATCCATTCCTCGGTTCAGGGATGTCTGGGTTGTTTCCAGTTTCTAGCTATTACAGATAAGGCTGCTATGAGCATAGATGAGGAAACTTTCTTATGATTTTGTGAGGAGTCATTTGGGTGTATACCCAAAAGTGGTATGGCTGTGTCCTGAGGCAAAGCTATTCCAAGTTTTCTAAGATATTGCCATACTGATCTCCATAGTGGTTGCACAAGCCTGCACTCCCACCAGCAATGGAGGAGGGTTCCTCTTTCTCCACACCCTTGCCAGCATGTGCTATCATTTGAGCTTTCAATCTTACTGGTTGTTACTTCTGCACAATGGTCGCTCACTCTTTCTACGTGGCTGCTCAGAACTTGGGAGTGGTGTCAATAATCAAAGTTGCTCTCAGGGCTGCTTGAACAGGCCAAGCCATTCTCCTCCAAGAATTTTAATCTTTCATATACAAAACTTTAACTTTCCTGTCTTTTTACCCTTCTCCCTTTCTTCCTGTTGACTCCCCTCTGTCCTCTATAACAGTGAGGGCAAGACACTATCTTGTTAATGTGAATTTTCTCTCTTTCTTTTGGTTAGTTTGGTTAAGGGTTTGTCAATCATGATTATCGTTTCCAAAACACACCTATATTTTCTTGATACTGTGTTTTGATTTTGTTTCCTTTATTCTCTGCTTTGATCTTTACCATTTCTTCTCAATCTACTGATTTAGAGTTTTGCTTATTCTTCCTTCTCTAAGACCTTGGGGTACATCATTAAATTACATTTTTGAGATTTCTCTGATTTATTAACTAGATTTTTTTTATGACTACAAGCTTCCCTTAAAGAACCACTTTCATTCTACCCATATACTTTAACATGTAGCATTTGAACTTTAACTTGATTCTAGGATTTTTAGAAAATCCATTCTTGATTTATTCAATGACTATTCACCATTCAAAAATATGCCCTTTAATATCAGGACATTTTATATTTTCTGCAGTCTATTTAGTGTTGCTTTCTAGTTCTATCCCATTGTGATCAGCTAGATTCTAAACATTATTTCAAATTTCTTGTCCACATTCACACTTGTTCTGTGTTCTAAATGTATGTCAGAGATTTTCGTAGACTGCTGAGAAGAGTGTACTTTAGTCTTCTTGAGTGGGTGGACCATCTACCGATTTCTTTTGAGCCCCTTTCACTTAGAATGCCATTTAATTCTGATGTTTCTTTGTTGAATTTTGGGGGGTCTGGATGGCCTATGTATTGAAGTTCCCGATTATTGTGCATGTATCAACCTGTGCCTTTATGTCAAACAATATTTGTTTTATATAATCAGGTGTACCTCAAACTGGAAACATGTCTCAGTGGTTAAAACCATTGGTTTTTCTTACAGAGGGCCCCAAATCTATTCTCGGCACTCACACAGCAGCTCACAATCATCTGTCACTCCAGTTCCATGGTCTAGCGCCCTCTTCTAGACTCTGCAGGCACCACACATACACATGGTTCAACCTACATATGCAGGTAAAACATTCATGCACATAAAGTTCATTAATCAAAAATAATTTTTGAAGTGGGTGTGCCAAGCTCAGTGTTTACATGTGTGGAATTGTAATGTCCTGTTGGTTGATTGTTCCCTTAATCAATATGAAGTAATCTTTTTATATTTTGATTAATGTTGTTTGAGATATATTAAAGTAGCTACAACTGCTTCTTGTCTGGTTCCATTTTCTTAGATCTTTCTGTATTTTCTTCCATAGGCTGTTTGCCTTGGACAATAAGGTACATTTCTTAAAAGCAACATATAGCTGAGTCCTTCTGTTTTTCTTTTTTAAATTTTAACTAGTCTATGTCTTTTGGAGAACTAAATCATTGATATTTATAATTATTATTTAAAGTTATATATTAATTACTGCTATTCGGGGGGTAATATTTGGTACCTTGCTCATCTTCATTTGTTTAGTTCCACTGCTGTTTATTTTTGGTATCTCATGGATGCGTTTATCTTTCTTTTTATTTAATAGGGTTCCTTCAATTATCTTCCCTAATGCTGGCTTAGGGGTTGTAAATACCTTAGTTTGTGCTTATATTGGATGTTTTTCTTTCCCCAATTACAAAGTACAACTTTACTGGATGCAGTAATACGGGTTGGTAGTTATTATATTTAGAGGGAATATTTAGGGGGTAAGTATCAGGGGTATTTGTAGTTTGCAAAATTCAAGTTGGTCCTTCAAAAGGAATTGATCCTAGCTTTGTATAATTTTTAGTGCTCCTTTGAGACCATTTCTAACACCAATATGTAGAAAAAAATGAATTTTAGAAAATCATATATAGTAAAGAAGGATTCCACTAATTACAACAGTTATAATTCTCTCTCTCTCTCTCTCTCTCTCTCTCTCTCCAGGCTATGGTGTAGTTACAAGGCCAGAGCAGAGACCTGAAACTATTGTAAAATTTTGTTAAATTTTGAAACATGCACTCATGGAATTTCACTAATAAAAGTTGCCTATAGCTATATATGCCCCTAAATATGACAGGAAAAAAACACCCATGAAATCTCTATGGTAGGGTTTCTTGAAGAAGACCAACATAAAACATCAGTATTGACACACTAGTGTCAAAGAAAGGAAATTCTGCTTGTTCTCACCCATAGATGAAGAACTACAGGGGATCTACTGAGAGAGGGAGGGGCTCCTTTATTAGGTTGGCCAATCTCAACCTAATTACTCTGGACAGTAATTAAAGAAGAAATAAGTTTCAGGGAGAGACAAGGGCTGGAGGAGAGTAGGGCAGAGCAGGAATGATGGGAGCCATGTAGTGCTACTCGTGCATGAAATTCTTAAAAAATTAATAAAAATATAATGAAAGTGAAAATCCTCAATTTTAGAAACTGTTTTAAGTAAATGCCTGATGGATTATTGTATAGCTGCTATGCCATGATGATTAAGAACAGAAAGGATTACAACAACATAGAAAGTGCTTGCTATGAAAGAAAGAAAACTGCAGTATTAGAAAGGAAAAATGATCAAACTCACGGGACAAAAGGATTTCACTAGGAAAAAACTCCTTTATTCCATCCTGGGGTGAGGACACTTGAATGCTGTATGCTGCATGTAGTCAGGGCACTTGCTCTTGGCATCCATCAAGCATCAGTATATTGATAACATTTATGCAGCTAAAGAATTAAATTAAAAATTTAAATGATATGTGAAAATGTCACTGAAAACTTCTTAAAAAACTGGGTCTAGAAGAAAGATCATATCTCAGCATGCTGGACACCAATGTCAGTGTTATATTAAATGGAGGAAAAGTGCAAGAATTTCATTGAAAAACAGGAGCAAAGTGATGGCTTCACTCTTGCCACTAAAAAAAAAATCCCACTTATTTATTACTTTAAGTTATATCTCCATTACTGCCCCCTCCCCCCACCCCCTCCCAGTCCTACCCTTCCACCCTCTACCCCATCTCCCACCCTTCCATCTCCCCCAGGTGTGGGGTGCCTCCATGTATCAGCCCCCTCAGTTGGTTAGTCACCTGACGTCTAAGAGCTTCCTCTTGCACAGGAGGCATACATGGCAGTTCCACTATGGTGGAGTGTCCCACTAACAGGTTATCAAGTCCATGTTCCTGTTCTTCTGGGTGTATTGATTGTTGGATGGTTATCCTGTACTATATGGCTAAAATCCAATTATATACACTATGTGTATCTTTCTGAGTCTGAGTTAGCTCACTCATGATGAGCTTTTCTAGTTCTGTACATTTGGTTACAAATTGCATGACTTCCTTGTTTCTGATAGCTGAGTAGTATTCCATTGTGTAAATATACCACAGTTTTGTTTTGTTTTTGTTTTTTTTTTTTTATCCATTCTTTGTTTGAAGGACATCTGGGTTGTTTCCAGTTTCTAGCTATTACAAATAAAGCTGCTATGAACATAGTTGAAGGGATGTCCTTATGTATTGGTGAGGAATCTTTTGGATATATGCCCAGGAGTGGTATGACTGGGTCTTGAGGTAGAGCTATTCCAAGTTTTCTAAGAAATGGCCAGACTGATTTCCATAGTTGTTCTACAACTTTTCACTGTCACCAGCAATGTGGGAGTGTTCCCCTTTTTCTGCAACCTTACCAACATATGCTGTCTTGTGAGTTTTTGATCTTAGTCATTCTGACAGGTGTGAGATGGAATCTCAGCATCATCTTGAGTTGCATTTCTCTGATGATTAAGGATGTTGAGCATTTCTTCAAGTGTCTCTCGGCCATTCTAGATTCCTCTTTTGTGATTTCTCAGTTTAGCTCTGTACCCCATTTTTTGATTGAGTTACTTGGTTTGTTGGTGTTTAATTTCTTGCATTCTTTATAAATTTTGCATATTATCCCTCTGTCAGATGTGGAGTTCGTGAAGACCTTTTCCCAATCTGTAGGCTGCCGTTTGTTCTAATGACAGTGTCCTTTGCCTTACCGAAGCTTTTCAGTTTCATGAGGTCCCATTTATTTATGATTGGTCTTAGTGCCTGAGCTATTGGTGTTCTGTTCAGGAAGTTGTCAAGTGTGCCAGTGAGTTCGAGGATTTTATCCACTTTCTCTTCTATTAGATTTAGTGTGTCCGGTATTATGTTAAGGTCTAGGATATCAGAAGATGGAAAGATATCCCATGTTTTTGGATAGGTAGGATCAACATAATCAAAATGGCCATCCTAACAAGAGCAATATACAGATTCAATGCAATTCTTACCAAAATAGCAACAAAATTATTTATAGATCTTCAAAGAGTAACTCTCAACTTCATATGGAAAAACAAAAAGTCCAGAATAGCTAAAGCAATCATGTACAATAAAACAACATCTGGAGGTGACACCATCCCTGATTTCAAGCTGTACAACAGAACAATAGTAATAAAAACAGCATGGTACTGACATAGAAACAAACAAGCTGATCAATGAAATTGAAATGAAGACCCAGAAATAAACCCACACACCTATGGTCACTTAATTTTTGACAAAGAAGCCAAAACCATACAATGGAAAAAGGGCAGCATATTCAATAAATAGTGCTGGTCTAACTGGATGCAACATGTAAAAGAATTCAAATAGATCCATATTTATCACCGTGTATGAAACGTAAGTCCAAGTGGGTCAAAGAACCTAAATCCTGCTACTCTTTTTTTTTAAATATTTATTTATTACTTCAGGTTACATCTCCATCACAATGTCCACTTTCCACCCTCCCAATTCTGCCCTCCCACCTTCTACCCCCTGTCCCTTCCACCCCACTCCTCTGAAGTGGAATGTCCCTACATAACAGTCCTCTGCTCCAGTTCAGCAGTCATATGAGGACCAAGAGGCTCTTCATACACTGGGGGCCTACAAGGCAGCACCACTAGGGCAAAGTGTCTCATTGACTGGACACAATGTCCATGTTCATGTTCTCTTTGGCACCAAAGGGTTGTAGTATAGATATCCTGTACTACATGGCTAAAATCCTACTATAAGTGAATAGATGCCATATGCATCCTTCTGAGTCTGGGTTAGCTCACTCAGGATGAGCTTCTCTAGTTCCATCCATTTGGCTGCAAATTGACTCCTGCCACTCTTAATTACATGCTTCTTGAAGTCTTAGCTATACCAATAAGATAAAAGAGAGACATAAAAAGAGCAGAAACAGTAAAAGAGGAACTTATTTTTCATATTTTTCAGGTAAAAAGATGCAAAAATATTAAAAAAACTTTAGAACCAAAAAATACTTTAATCTCAGTGAAAAGATATAAACAGAACACACACACACACACACACACACACACACACACACACACACACAGAAATTCTTTTAAATTCTAAAAGCAAACTTGCTGAAAAGTATTCTGGATAACAACCCCAGTTACAACCCTGAAGAAGTGGAAGAGGACGTAGACAAACTTAACAAAGATTTTAATAACCCCTATAATGAAGCGTGCAGAACAATGACCAAAAACAACAACAAAATCCCACAGAAGTCACTGGGAGAATTAAAAAAAAAAAAGCCTCTGAGTTCATGAGTCTGTACGGCAAATAGTGAAATATCTGAACAACTGAAGATAATGTATGGATTATATGCAATCAGGATCAAATCCCACTCGCATCTTCAGAAAAATATTCCTAACGTTCTGTCCCAGATCCAGTTCCAATGGTGGCCCTGAGCAAATGGAGCACAGGAGGGGTGGAGAATCATCATCATTCCTGATTTTAAAATACACGACACACCCATAGTGACAAAAGCTGGCATGAAAACAGACACACAGGTTAATGCAGTAGAGCAGAGCACAGAAATACTCCCACAGAGCTAGTCAATAGACTCCGTCCATGGTGCTAAAAGCATAGAATGAAAAGACACCCCTTTCCAGGGTGGTCCCAGGAAACCTAGCTATCCACCTGTAGATGACTGAGACTAGATCACAACCTCTCACTTAAAAAAAAAAAACCTCAAAATGGATCAAAGCATGTAATAAAAGACCTAAAACGTGGAAACTATTAGAAAAAAAATATGTAAGGGACCTTCACTATTTAGGACAGCGAACAATTTATTAAGTAGGAATCCAGTTCTTCAGGAAACAAAAAACAGGAATTGACAAAGATGACTACATTATATTTAAAAGCTTCTATATAGAAAAAGAAATCAATCAACAGAGTAAATGTGAAAAGGGAGAGCATCTTTGCTAGTTATTCACCAAACAAAGGGATTGATAGCTATAACATGAAGAAGACAAACATTTAAACATCAGTTCATAAAATAATTCAAACGATAAATCTGCATGGACACTTTTTAAATGAATAGCAAACAGGAAATGAACATATGAAAAAGTGCTCAGCATTGTTAGCTATCAGACAGGACAAACAAAATAAATGTACAATGAAATTCCTTCTTAAACAACACAAAGTGGCAATTGCTAAGTCAAGAAACAATTCAAAATAAATGGTGGCAGGTCTATAAAGGAAGAGAGAGTTTTATAAACTATTCCAGGGAGCATGGCTTAGTCTAACCACTGTGGAAATCATTATGGAAGTGACCCAATTACAAATAGAACTACCACATGATCAACTGCTGCCACTGTTAGGGTCATACCCAAAAGAATCAATGGCAGCTTACAAACAGATATCTTCATGCCCATACTATTTCTGTACTACTCATGATAGCCAAGTTTTAGAATTAGATGTCCAGCAGTGGATGGATAAAGAAAATGTGGTACTTATACATGATGGGATTCTTTTTGCTCAGCTATGGAGATGAATGGTGTGCATATGTTGTTTTCTGGATATAACTGGAGACCATATTAAGTGAAATAAGCCAGACTGGGAAAGACAAATACCACATTGTTGTCTCATATGTGGAAATGTGGAGGGAAGAAAGGTATGAAAATAAAGATTCACTATTGAGAACATGGAAAGAGAAAGTGGTAGGGGAGGTGGGATGAGACAGGGTAACAGGAATGGAGATGACCAAGTGTTATCAATTGTATGGAAATGCCACAGTGAAACACATTACTTTGTACAACTAATATATGTCAATAAAGCCACTAAAGTTTAGATAATGGTTGTAGACAACTAGATGAAGACTATGGCTAATGGCCATAGAACAACAGTTAGAGAAAAGATGAGCTCTGGGGATCCTTTTTCATGTTGGATGCCCTTAACACAGTGAATTATACACTGGATTGTAAAAGAGTAGACTTTAAGGATTGTAAATACAAAAGAATAAGCATGTGAGGAATAAATATGGGTTCTCATCCCATTGGTGTTGCTGTGATAAAAGAAACTTAGAGGAGAAGGGGTCTTTTTTGGCTTACAGCTCCAGGCTACTGTCCTTTTCCATAGAGAAGTCACAGCAGCAGGATCTTGAAACAGATGGTCACACCACATGTACAGTCAAGAGCATAGCGAGTGAATACATGCTTTCCAGCTGTGTTCAGTTTGATTTCTCCATGCTTACAATGGTCAGAATTTCCTGCCTAGAGAATAGTGCCACTCACAGTAGGTTGGGTCTTCCACATCAATTAACTAAATTAACACAGTTCCATGCAGATACATCTACAAGCCAACCCAGTCTAGGAAATCCTTCACTGAGATTCTCTTTCCAGGTGATTCCTAGTTGATGATAAGTTCACAATTAAAGCTAACTATCCCAGTGTATCAGTTAGTCTGACTTAACCATTTATAGTATGTGCATACAAATATCAAAATATCATGTACATTAAACTTCTGAATTTCACTCGCCCCATTACAGACTTACTAGCAGATGCAATCGTATTGGAGAATACACAGCCTCCCATGGATGAAAGTACAAGTCAGGAAAAGTACAGCAGAATGTGCTATTTCATGTGGAAAACTGAAAATATTGTTTTAATAATAATATTAAGAAATTTTATTATTTTTTAAGATATGCATGAAATTACAGTTATTAAAAACCTTTAAAGAGAAATTCAAGGGAAATGGTTAAAAATGCTCTTCAAGCACAGAGTAGAATAAAATACAGTCTCAGACAATGATGCACATTGAAAATGTATACATTAGGAATTATTCATAAAAATAATGCTACAAGAAAAAAGTATGTCATAAACTGTGTGTTCTGCATGGCCCAAATTACATGATTTATTTTAGTATGGGGAGAGGGGGAAAGACTAGATGTAACTGTACCAAAATCTTAGCCATGATTTTTAAACAAAATGTGAATTGATATGATACCTCTAATTTCTGGTTTTTGTTGTTATTCATCTTACTTTTGTTATTGTTGTTCATTGTGTAGTTTCTAGTATATAATTCCTATTCTTTATTTTATGATAAGGCAACTGAAGTTATTTCAAAATGACAAAATTTAAGTCTATAAATACCTTTAGTATTTATTTATTTATTTATTTAAATTTTTAATAGCATCTTTTTTTTGTTGTTTCCCTTTTTTAATAATTTATTTTTTATTTCTTCAAGTTCCATCTCTATCACAATCCCCTCCTTACTTCCCCCTCCAGTCCCACCCTTCCACCCTCCTCCCCCTCAACCCCCCATCCTCTTCCCTTCTTTTATTTTTTTATTTTTTTAGTTTAAGGTATTTCTTTTTTTTTTTTTTTTTTTTTCGAGACAGGGTTTCTCTGTGTAGCCCTGGCTGTCCTGGACTCACTTTGTAGACCAGGCTGGCCTCGAACTCGCAAAGATCCTCCTACCTCTGCCTCCCAAGTGCTGGAATTAAAGGCGTGCGCCACCACCGCCTGGCTAGGTATTTCTTTTTTCCCCCCCACCAGCTCTCCCTTTCAGTCCAAAAAATGATTCTTTTTCTTATAACTATAAATACAATACAAAACAACAGAAATAAATAGGCCACAGTTATAAGAGTTATATGGCTTAGCATACATTCCCAATGTCCAGTCCATATGTATTTGGCACCTGACTTTAACATTCTACTATCTAACTGTCTCCATGTGTTTAAAGTTCTATATCTAACTCAGCTTTCATACTAACTTGCCTCATAATTTTAAAAATATCTTCTTAGATCCAGAACACCCTCTTGATTCCTAAACAACTCAAAATTTAACTATGAGACTCTAGCTATCTATTCTTCAACCACCTCAGACACCTGAGAGGGATAAATATATCTGATTATATAGGAAGTACAGGGCCTGCAGCTTCCAAAACTAAAAAATGACATACCAGTGGCTGCCTGGACAGTTCCCATTTTCTCTCCATACATTACAGCATCAATCTTCAGCCATTTGGCTCCATTTCTCTGACAGACATTGATTGTAGAGCAGGAATTATGAAGGACTTACCTACCCTGTCTTGGCAGAGCTAGGCTGTCGACTTATCTGCTTCCAAGTTTTGTCCTTTTTGGACAGAAGTCTGTCTACAGTTGAAGCAAGGGGTTTTTCTTGCCAAGAGAACGGCTTACCACCAATTCAATCATCTCCCACTGGAGATTCTTCGATGCTCATCTTCTACTTGGAGTAGAATAGGGGGTGCTGTCAGGAGCTGACATGTCTCGATATCAAAAAATCTTAAGTTAAGAAAACATCTTTGAATGCCATATTCTGCAGATCTCTTGAGGTTTTTGAAGATGCCCTATCTATCTCTTATATTTAGATAAGCAAATATTGCTTGTCTCTTAGCAACTTGATTTCTGAGTAGCTTAGAAAATAACTGTGATAGACTGTTATAGTAACTAACAAAATGACACGTTTTCATGACTATTAGTTTCCGTTTCTTAATTATCCTAAACAGTTTATGTCAGTTGGTAGCGAGAGGTCAAAACTTGACATTTCATTTTTAAGTATTACTACGAACAATACCTTTAAGAAGCGTTACCCTTAATTTTGTATCAATATACAAAGATCAATACCAATGTGGCCAAATATAATCTTAATTTTGTATCAATATACAAAGATCAATACCGATGTAGCCCAATACAATCTTAATTTTACATTAATATACAAGGGTCAATACCTTTAGTATTTATTAGATTAACATACACTTCTGAGCCTTGCAGTACTTAACCTTGGTTTTCCTTCTCTCTCTGTTTTAGTCCCACTTTGCCTGTGAGCGTCAAAAGCCTGGCTCTGGGAACATTGCCCAGCCAGCTACAGATTGTGATCTGTGTCAATAAATGTGGTGATTAGGAAGCTTCCCGATTTTATTACCTGCTGCTCAGACCCGAGCTTATTTCCCACAGGGAGTTACCATGGATAAGGGACCTTGACGTTCTTGTTCCAAGGCTCCCTTGGATTTCCCCACAGGAACCCCGAGGGTAGGTTGCAGACCCCTCCCCCATCTGCCTTTGAGGTTGCCTGTCTTCTGAGGCTGGCCTGGACCTGAGGTCATGCTCCAGGGAGGGGGATAAGGAGACAGCTGGGTTCTGCCCAATGATCTTCATGGGTGACAAGAGGCTTCACCTTTCTCCTGATGCTGAGAGATGCTCTGCCCCAGGGAGACAAGCCTTGTGTATTGTGACCCCGAGGAATTATGAAAAGAATCATGTTTATTTTAAACAGCTATTGTGGCAGCAAACATCATTGCCTATTTTTGTGCCTGTAGAACACACACACACACACACACACACACACACACACACACACCATATCCATACAAATCCATCTAATTTAAATATGATTCAGTCAGAGTCTGAAGGAAGCACAGATTGGAGAACTTTCATCCAAAGACACAATTTCAATTAGCCAATAGGAATAAAATTTAAGATCCATTGCACAGCATGCAGGCCACACTGAATTACTGAAAAAACTGTGAAAAGGCTAGACTTTAGATTTATATTACAAATACACAAAATGATAAGTATATGAGGTTATTTGTATGTTTATGAGCTTGATTTCATTGTTCTATGAGGCACACATGTACCAAAACATCATGTATATCATAAATTTTTAAAAATGTAATTACTCAATTAAGAAATAAATGAAACAATTAAATTCTATTTCAGAAAATACAGCAAAGCTGTGGTATAGACACACTATTCCTGAATGCATAAGGCTTTACCTATGAACATGTCTAACTCCAGAAATAACATTCCTTTGTGGTTAGGGGAAGAAAGAGCAGAGGGAAATAAACCCACAGACTCATAGACAATCCTGCAATATTCTTAAAACCTCTTTAGAAGAGCAGGAACTCAAGGATAAAAAGAGGATAAAAAACCCTGTCAGGCTGAGAGATTGTCTCATTTTCAGTATGCTTAATGGACCACTCAGGTGCCATTTGAAAGATATCATTGCTACCAAGCACGTGACCAGTGGAGGCACTGGTCTCTTTCTGCAGAGACTATTAGAGTCAGCATCCTCCACTACCAGCCATTATTGTTGGCTTTCCCAGCCATGGAGCATTCCAGAGCTCTTTCAGCTGTATGTCTTATTAAATACACATAGTATACACAAGTCTGTGACCCTCTGAGACTGGAGAATGCCTGAAAAAACTAAGGGGGTAATATTAGAATTCTTTCTAAATTGTAAAACTATTAGTTTAATGTATTCTGTGGGGAATAATCAATAAAGCAGAATGTATCAAAATTTGGAAGCTGTAAAGGAACCAGGGACCCTCCATGGTCTGGTGATGGCAGAGATGGACAGAATTCTTCTGCAAAGGGTCCCTTTTGTGTGTTACTGTGTCTCATTTAAAAATGCTGAGGCTGGTGGATGATGTGTTCCAGCTTCCTACCTGTATTGATGTTTTTGATTCTTTCTGAATTAAATGTGAATTATAATACAGCCCTGACCTTCATGTGAAGCCAGCTACCAAAAGATTTCTTTGTTGGAGCATGCTATCACTAGGCTCCTTTGGCAGAAGCACTGGTTTAAGGGTGGTGTATAAAAAACCCCAACATCTTCTGCTAGCAATTCAGAAGAATCTTTCATTTTTCTCTCTTTAAATATGAACTCCATATAATATCTGTCAAAAGCAAAGAAAAGCCCAGTGGGTACCTGAGCTATCCAGTGTTTCCTGGTGGCCAATACAAAAGCGCATGTGTAAGTATTCCTCTCTGACAACAGGCCTTGTGGGGAAGGTAGGGGTAGGTGTGAGACTTGGCATAAGGGGGAGAGGAGAGGATGGCAGTGTAAGTCAGAGCCACATTTTGATCACTTTTAGTCCAGGATTATGGAATTTATATTTCCAATTTTATTTGTTACTGTATTCGCTCTCTTCTTTTGGAATATGATGATCAATTGGACATTAGTTTGGAGATGAGGCTTGCATGTAGATTGAAAACAGAAAGAGTAAGTGGGAAGGAAGAAGAAAAAGAGAGGGGAAAGGACAGAGGAAGTCGGGAGGGGGGTCAGGTAGAGAGATTCTGAACACCCAGCCCAGAAAAGCAGAAAATGTTGGAAATGTTTAAGTTGCCTCCCTGCATAATCTCACATATGTCCGAGCTAAACCACTGTGCTAGTAAGACATCAGATCTGAGTGTTAAAAATAGCTTCCTGGTTCTATGAAACTTGAAGCTTTGATTCAAAGTTTTCAGGAAAATCTGTCTCATATGTAAAACCCAAAGCAAAGTCACTCTGGGAGCAGTTTAGCTGGGCAGGTAGGTAGCTGGTATCTGAAGGCATTGGCCTCTGTTTGACCTTGAGCTCTACTCTTAGCACTGCAGATGTTGGGAAACAATCCCTTGCTGCCTCAGGGTTCACATCAGGAAAGGGGCCAGTACAGCCAGGTGTGGTGGCTCACCGCTCAAATTCCAGCACTTTCCGGGATGAGGCAGAAGAATTTGCTGTAAATGCCAGACCAGACAGGGATCAAGCACAAGACTGAGTCAACATACCAACACCGACAGCAAAATGAGCCAATAATAGTTCAGATGAAATAACAGAAAGTGGAGGAAGCACTTCTCCAAGCCCATGCCTGGTCATTTCTGGCTGTCAGTAGTTTCGCTGACAAGAAAACAAACAAACAATCAAACAAACAAAACAAAGAAAACCAAATTGGATGACTCCTCATGGGCTCAGAGGGAACATGAAGGAACTCCTGGATGAGAAGGGAGTCTAAGCTGTAGAGGTATACACCTGCGTGGACATGTGCCCCATGCCCCTCTGAGAAGGCTCTGCACCATGGTGCTTTACTCAGCAACTGACCACAGGTACAATGACAGTTCTATGAGGTAATGTGGCCCAATGACTCAGTAGACATCTTGTCTTGTGTAAAGGCAGTCTTGTGTGCTCACATATGGATGAAATCATCTGTTGGGGCATTTGTCATGACATGCCTACCCCAGCATTAACATACTTGGTTTCTATACCTAGGTTGTTCAGTTAAACATCATAACCTGACAAACAATGAGGCTGAAAAATAATGTGTGGTTAGTAAGCTAATGTAAAAATAAAATTTAAAAATTAGTGAATGATTAAAAACAGTGGGCACGAATGAGTATATATCAGTTGCCTTTCCTGTTACTGTGATAAAAAGATCCTGACCAAAACAACTTAAGGGAAGTGGAGTTGTAGTGACTCATAGCTCAAAGAGGGAGAGATTTATCATAATGACAAAGTCAGCGCACCATCCCTTGAGGCAGCGAATCATATTGCTTCTTCAATAAGTAAGCAAAGGGTAAGGAAGCCTGCCCTCAGTTCACATTCCCCTTTTTTTCTGCATACAGTCCAGGATCCCAACCCAGGGAATGGTGCTGCTCACAGTGGGTAGGTCTTTTCATTTCAACTAACCTAATTAATACAATGTTCCGTAGATATCCTAGAGGCCATATCTCAAGTGATTTAACCATCACAGAGTATACCTAATTTTTTTTCAAAAATATTCTTTCAACCCATTAATGGTTTTTCTAAAAATAATACATTTTGATTTTACATGTACTGAGAATAGTTCACATAGCCACTGTATACATTGTTTCAGGTCCCAAGAGCTCTCTCTCTCTCTCTCTCTCTCTCTCGAGTGAGTTTATGATTAAGTGTAGTACAATTCTATCTGCAGGATTTAAGAGTAACAGTTGACGACGGGAAGTGAGAAGAGTCCCAGGAGCTTTGGTAACTGTGCTTATGGTTAATGTCTGAAAAGAGAAGTTGAATTGAAGTCTTGTTTCTCTGAGCACATCAAGTCCTTCTTGCTCCTCCCTTCCCTCTATTCCTTTGTCTTCTTCCTGCCCTTTGTGTATTTCTTATTCACCCCTTGCACTCTCTCTAAACTATGAATTAGTTTGAAAGCATGCGAGTAACTGGGGACAGTAGAATAGGCTACTCAGGGAAATGGGATCGTGATGTGTTACTATGGCATAATATGAATTTTATTTTTATAATTTAAGATGCATCATACTGAAGAGCTCCAATTTTAATGGCCTCTAAGGTGCAAAATACTCCCTCAGTCAATTCTACCTGATATATTCAATAATATTATAGTGTCAATATTAAACCATGTTGCAAATGTGGGGCCTAGGATGCAAACAAGCCCACTGAAACATTAGAATCTCCACTCTTCTGTCACAGAATGCCATCCTCTCCCAAGATGAGGAGAGAAGTTCCTTCATCTCCTCCCCACTCAGAACTAACCTTTTTGTGACTCCAATACTAGTTGCCCAACCCACTCTTATATCATGAACCTGCTGAATAGTTACATGATAGTTTTCTGATGTGTTTCTTGTTTCAGGCAGGACACCAGCATGAAACACACATAGCTGGCAATAGGTCATCCAATAATAATGCTTTTTTATCCTGTGGCTTTATAGAAGAAGCATGTTGGGATAAAGCAAAAAATATTGTGGATTATCTATTGAATACTAATAGAATATCTGAAGATATCTCTTTCAAATCATGTTTCTGACCAAGATGGAATTCCCGGAATGAGATTTTTTTGTCTATACAGAATAACAAAAACATGGCAATCAGTGCATTCAAGGTGTGTAGTCCAGGTGCTGAAGGGTCACAGTCCCTGAGAGATGAGGACAAATAAGGTGAGCTTTGGAGTACCAACTTACTACCTTGAGTGTCCTTAGAGGTATGGACAATGTAGAGAACCCATCTGGAAGGCAGCAAGGTCATGAATCTGTGGGCAGGAGTCTGGAGAACCCTGTTTCTAAAAATTTAGACAGAAGACAGCTGCACAGAAAAGGGCGCCTTGCTGACTATGGGGGCACTTTTTTATGGTGAGCTAATAACAGAGCAGTAGTGCACATGAAATCAGGAAGTAAATCACAGTTGATATGAAACTGAGAGTGCCAGGGTGGAGCTTTCTCCCACCAGCCAAACAGGAACCATCAGGATCCACCCTAAACTTGGCCAAGTCCACAGAAGTTCTTGCTGCCTTAGTGGAGAATAGCTGCTCCAGACACCATAGTGCTGTTTCTCAAGTGCCTTGGTTGAGGTTTCCATTGCTGTGAAGAAACACCAGGATGTGGCAATTCTTATAAAGGAAACTATTTAATTGGGACTGGTTTATAGTTTCAGAAGTTTCATCCATTGTCATCATGGTGGGAAGCATGGCAGCACCCAGGCAGACATGGTGCTGGAGAAGGAGCTAAGAATTCTTCTACATCTTGATCCATAGGCAGCAGAAGGAGACTGTGTGTGTGTGTCACACTGGATGTAGTTTGAGCATATATAAGACCTCAAAGCCCCATCTCCACAGTGACACACGTCCTCTAACATGGCCACACCTCTTCAAATAAGGTCACACCTCCTAATAGTGCCACTCTCTATCTCCAAGTATTCAAATACATGAAGTCTATGGAGGCCACACCTATTCAAACCACCGTATCAGGTAAGAAGTGATAGAAGGTGAACTCTCCACACAGCTGCAATTTTAAAGGAAAAGGAGCCACCATTTTGGAAAGGAAAAAGTTATGTTGGTAGACCACACCAGATCTAAGTCTTACAAGGCAGTTCAACACAGAAGAGTATTTTCATTCTGTGTATTTGTGTCCCTTTTAGCTTCTCACATGTTATTTACTATTCATTGTCAAATTCATGGAGAGATAATGACCTCTAGATCAACCAAAAAGAACAGGGAACACAGAAATCAATGTTCATATGTTCACACAACTTACTTTTGACTAAGCAGGGAAGTCAGTGTAATGGAGAGTGAGTTGCCTTTCTAACAAAAATTGCCAAAAAAAGGGCACAATGGAATACTATTCAGCTATCAGGAACAATGCAGTTTGCAGCCAAATGGATGGAACTAGAAAAGCTCATCCTGAGTGAGCTAACCCAGACTCAGAAAGATGCATATGGCATCTATTCACTTATAGTAGGATTTTAGCTATATAGTAGAAGGTATCGATACTACAACTAACGCACCAAAGGGAACTTGGACATAGACTTTTTATTTTTTATTTATTTTTTATATATTTTTTAATATTTTTTTCTATTTTTTAGTCTTTTTTATCTATTTGTCTGCTTATGGGTTTGCTTGTTTAGTAGTTCTCTCTCCCGGGCAATGAGACACTTTTCACTGATGGTACTGCTTCGTAGACCCCCAATGAATGAGGAGGCTCTTGGCCCTCATACGACCTCTCAACTGAGATGAGGGACTGTTATATAAGGACACCCCACCCCAGAGAAATGAGATGGAAGGGTTTGGAGGTAAAGAAAAAAAATGAAATGTAATGTTTCGGCCTTTTACTACTAATTGTTATAAACTGTTTAGGATAATTAAGAAATGCAAACTAATGGTTATGCAAGCTGGTCATTCTGTTAGGTACTATGACAGCCTATTATAGTTATTTTCTAAGCTAATCAGAAATAAACCTGCTAAGAGACAAGCAACATCTGCTTACCCTAATATAAGAGATAGATAGGACCTCTTCAAAAACCGCAAGAGATCTGCAGAATATGGCATTCAAAGATGTTTTCGTAACTTTAGATTTTTTTATATCAAGACATATCAACTCCTGACAGCACCCCCTATTCTCCTCCAAGTAGAAGATGAGCATCGAAGAATCTCCAGTGGGAGATGATTGAATTAGTCGCAAGCCTATCTCTTGGTAGGAAAAGCCCCTTGCTCCAACTGTAGACAGAATGCTGTCCAAAAAGGACAAAACCTGGAAGCAGGTAAGTCGACAGCCTAGCTCTGCCAAGACAGGGTAGGTAAGTCCTTCATAACCCCTGCTCTACAATCAATGTCTGTCACAGAAACGGGGCCAAATGACTGAAGATAGATGCTGTAATGTATGGAGAGAAAATGGGAACTGTCCAGGCAGCCACTGGTATGTCATTTCTTAGTTTGGGAAGCTGCAGGCCCTGTACTTCCTATAAAATCAGATATATTTATCCCTCTCAGGTCTCTGAGGTGATTGAAGTACAGATAGCTAGAGTCTCATAATTAAATTTTGAGTTGTTTAGGAGTCAAGAGAGTGTTATAGATCTAAGAAGATACTTTTAAAATTGTGTTGCAAGTTAGTATGAATGTTGAGTCAGATATAGAACTTTAAGCTCATGGAGATGGTTAGATAGTAGAATGTTAAAGTCAGGTACCAAATACATATGGATTGGACATTGGGAATGTACGCTAAGCCATATAACCCTCATAACTGTGGCCTAATTACCTCTGTTGTTTTGTATTGTATTTATTATTATAAGAGAAAGAGCCATTTGTTGGACTGAAAGGGAAAACTGTAGGGGGAAATAAGATATACCTTAAACTTAAAAGAAAAAAAAAAAGGGAAGAGGATGGGGGATGAGGGTGGGAGGGTGGGACTGGAGGGGGGAATAGGGAGGGGACTGTGATTGAGATGTAACTTGAAGAAATAAAAAATAAAGGGAAAAAAAAGAAAGTGTAAACCAAATAAATCGTTCCTCTGATAGTTAAAAAAAAAAGAAAAAAAAGGCAGCCTGTGCCAGTATGATCCTGTGTCAGTTGATAAATAATGGTGAACTCAGGGTAGGTCATAGATTTAAAGATATGCCCTAGAGCTGCAATGCTTTTTGAAGTAAATATCCATCTTTGATGAAACAAAGATTTCATAGATGTGATGTAAAAACATGACATATAAAACATTTCTACAGACAGTTAATCCTGACAGCTCTTCACTGAAACTCTTTTCTGATGATTCTAAATTGTTTCAAGTGAGCTCTTCAATTAGCCACCACAAGGACTACATTTCGGTTTTTATATTTACAATATTTTACATCGATTTGCCTTTGGAAAATTTTCTGGTTGTGTAAGAAAAGAATAACAAAAATCGACTTTAAATGTTTCCCCCTGGCTTTTTAGGCAATATAAAGCCAGAAATTATGTACGTTAAAATATATCTAGCTTGGAAAAGAAATTAGATGTTTGAAAACTGGAATAAAAAACAGAAAAACGAAAAACAAAAACAAAACAACATCTCCCACTCTGAAAGACTTAATCTAAATAATATCAAAACAGAAGTAGAATGACAGCAAAATACTGTAAACACTGCCATTTGATAAAGGTTTTGTTACTCATAATATACAAGAAACACTCAAAATTTAGCAATGAGAAAAGCATAGCCAAAAAAGACTCATTCAAACACTTCTCTAAAGAAGGTATACAGAGGGCAGGAGGTCTGAAAAAGGGTATGCTCCTGAGGGTGTATGGGAATGACTCTAGCTGAGATTCCTAGCAGCGGAAGACATGGAGACAGAAGTGGCCACCTCCTAGCCTGGCAGGACTCCCAGTGGAGGGAAAGGGATACCAACCCATCCACAAAACCTTTGACTCATAATTCACTGTGCCTAATATGTACAGGGATAAAGATAAAGCAGTGATTAAGGGAATGACCAACAAATGACTGACACTACTTGAGACCCACCCCATGGGAGAGAACTATGCTTGTACTCAGGAGCCTACCATAACTATCCTCTGAGAGGCTCTACCCAGCAGTACATCGAAATAGATGCTGAGACCCACAGCCAAACATTAGGTGGAGCTTGAGGAGTCTGGTAGACCAAAGGGTGGGGAGAATAGAGGGATCTGGAGGGGACAAGAACTCCACAAGAAGACCAACAGAGTTAACCAATCTAGGCCCCTGGAGGCTTACAGAGACTGAAGCACCAACCAAAAAGCATATATAAACTGGACCTAGGTCCCTTACTCATATGTAGGTGATAGACAGCTTGGTCTTCATGTGGACCCCTTAGCAAGTGGAGCTGGGGTGGGGTGGGGGGGCGCAGGGCCTGTTTCTGACATAAGCTCTGTTGCCTGTTTGTGGAATACTTTACCCTAGCTGGACTCACCTGGCCTCAGTGGCAGAGAATGCTCTTATTCCTGATGTGACTTGATGAACTGGGGTGGGTTGATATGGGGTGGGAGTGGGCTCCCCTTATCTGAGGAGAAGGGGAAGAGGGAAAGGGGGAAGAGGGTGGGAGGGTAGAAACAGGTGGAGATGAGGGAGGGGCTGTGATTGAGATGTAAAATGGAAAAAAAGTTTAAAATGAAGAAATACATTATTAAAACAACCAGAAAAAAAAAAAAAGAAGGTATACAGAGGACAAGTAGGCACTTCGAAAAGCACTATCATCAGACACAAGATAAATGTAAGTTGAAAATTCTGCATTTGTTAGGACAATGATTGTTACTCCAGATATACTCATTTCATTTTTAGTTCCTCACAATGGTATTTAGTGTATATTGTTAAATTAATTAAAAATTATGTTAAAATTTACTCCAAAATATCTTACAATTTTAACAATAATGTTTTTTTTTGTTTTTTGTTTTTTGTTTCTTTTTTTTTTTTTTTTTTTAGCCGATTGGCACTTTTAGGTCAAAGTCATAGAAATTGTAAAACTTGGAATAATGTAGACTCAGCAGCTAATTATTCAAGCTTGTGCTTCATATCTCATATACGCATCCTGGGAAACCATACCACAAAACTTTAAGATATTTTTATGACATGTCTTCTACACAAGTTTACTAAAGTGTACTTGCATTAAAGCATACAGTTTGGAAAGCCTTTGCTCTAATGTATGTATCTGTAAATTGATCAACACAATCAAGATACTGCACCTAAGACGAACACAGTGGCTCAGTTGTAGAACTTCTGGCTAGCAGGCAGGAGCCTCTGATTTTGATCCAAGAGATGACACTGAGGATTCCTCAAATACACATTCTGTCTCAATACAATATGCATTTACCAAGTTCATCCTCAGGAAGCTACTTTATACATTTTTCCTCCCTCTGATGACAATTTAAATAACGAATAGGAACTGGGGAGATGGCTCAGTGGGCAAAGTGTGAGGACCAGATTTTGAATCCCCACTGCCCATGTAAGTGTCAGATGAACATGGTAGTATCCCTGTAGTCTCATGATCTGGAGTCAGAAACTGGATCCCTGGAGCAAGTCAGTTATGTAGATTAATGAAATAGGTGATCTTCAGGGGCAAGTGAGATAGTCTATCACAATAAATAAGGTGGAACAATTAGTAAGAAAGACAGCCAATGTCAAACTCTGGCTTCAAAACATACAGATAGCTATGTGTGTGCATAACTGCAAACATGTAAAATGAATATGTATACAAGCATAAACACACTACACATACATACATATGTCACAAAATAGAAAACTAGATCACAAAGTGTGTTTTGATTTAGTTCTCAGGTGAACCATTGACTTAAGTGTTATTAAACACATTGTGCAGAATATTTCCTACAATACAATACTGATGCATTGTTGTCTAACTGCACATCTCTGTCCTTTCAGTGTTGGGCCATGCAGAGAAAGCTGCCTGCACATCTGTATGTAGTCTGCCTGGAAACAGATGTTTTCAATTCTTCTGGGGAGTGACTGGGTTATACATCAGGAATTATGTTTAACATTATGAGAGATGAGAAAACTCTTGTCCTAACTGATTATTGATGCTTTCAGGTCATGATTAAAAAAAAACATGTCAATTTTTACTAGAACTGAAATATAACATGTCAATTCAATGGAATGCTATTCCTTATAGACAATCCATATTTCAAATGAGTTTATGACAATTGTTTCTTAAAAGATGCCCTAACATATCAATACAGTGAAGATGTGTATCTTAGTGTACTTATCTTGTACTTTCACATCTAAGAAACCATATTCATGAAAATATGTGTCATTAAAATAATCATCTGTTTTTTCACTACATATTCATTTGATGAGATCTCCTTGTATTCTGACAAGACCTAATTTGGGTCTTCCCATTTATTTCCAAAGTCGTTTAATCTTAGGTTTTTGTTTTCTTTTCAATTCATTGCTTTCTGCTTTTGATCTCAATGTCTTCATGTCTGTCTTCCCATTTTCCAATTTCCTTTTTAGCTGAGTCTAATTTTACATGTTTATACTTCCCATTGAATAGATAATGCTAATTTTTGGATGCATTATTTCCAGGATCTTCTTGCTCCTCCTTTGTGGAAAATGTTTCAGTAACTTGTGATAGTTTCTTAAGTTGTCCTCACTTTTCCAAAATACTATTTTCTAAAATGAGTTAGAGGTAACTGATCCAAATATGATGACTCTGATACTTGATTTTCTTTTCTTTTTTTAAAATTGATTTCTTTTTTCAAGTTACATCTCTATCAAAGTCCCCTCTCTGCTTCCCTCTCAGTCCCTCCCTCTGTCCCTCTTCCTCTCCTTTTCCTCAGATAAGGGGAGCCCTCACATATCAAGCCCCCTCAGTTCATCAGTCATGTGACGGCAAAGAGCTTCCTCTTGTACTGGGGCTTGATGTGGCAGCCCAGCTATGGTAAGATGTTCCACTAACAAGCAACAGGGTCCATGACTTGCTGCTGGGTGGAGTTTTTCCTAGGACAGTTATGCTAGATTCCTGTCTGTTTGGGTCTGTGGGTTGTAGAATGGTTATCCTGTACTATATGGCTAATATCCACTTATAAGAAAGTACATTCCATGTATATCTTTCTGGGTCTGATTTAGCTCACTTAAGATGAGCTTTTCTAGAATCATCGATTTGTTTGAAAATTGCATGATTTCCTTGTTTCTGATAGCTGTGTAGTATTCCATTGCGTTAATGTAGAAAAGTGGTTTGGTTTTCTTTTGTTTTTAATCTGTTCTTCAGTTGAAGGATATCTGGGTTGTTTCCAGTTTCTGGCTATTATGAATAAAGTTGTTGTAAAACTTTGCACTCCCACCACAAATGGAGGAGTGTTACCCTTTCTCCACATCCTCACCAGCATGTGCTATCAATTGAGTTTTTGATCTTAGCCATTCTGAAGGGTGCGAGATGGAATCTCAGAGTCGTATTGAGTTGCATTTCCCTGATGACTAAGGATGTTGAACATTTCTTCAAGTGCCTCTCAGCCATTAGAGATTCCACTTTTGTAAATTCTTGGTTTATCTATGTACTCCATTTTTATTGGATTATTTGGTTTGTTGGTGCTTAATTTCTTGAGTTCTTTATATATTTTGGATATTAGCTCTCTATTGGATGTGGGGTTGGTGAAGATCTTTTCCTAATATGTCAAAGTCATAGTATCCCTATTTGTAGATGACATTATATTATATATAAGTGACCCTAAAAATTCCACCAGAGAACTCCTACAACTGATAAACTCCTTCAACAAGGTGGCTGGATACAAAATTAATTCTAAAACATCAGTAGCCGTTCTTTACAAAAGCAATAAATGGGCTGAGAAAGAAATTAGGGAAAGAACACACTTCACAATAGAGACAAATATTATAAAATACCTGGGGGTAACTCTAACCAAGCAAGTGGAAGATCTGTATGACAAGAACTTCAAGTCCCAGAAGAAGGAAAATGAAGATATCAGAAGATGGAAAGATTTCCCATGCTCATGGATAGGTAGGATTAACATAATAAAAATGACCGTTCTACCAAAAGCAATATACAGATTCAATGCAATTCTTATCAAAATACCAACACAATTATTTGCAGGCCTTGAAAGAACAATTCTCAACTTCATATGGAAAAGCAAAAAACATAGAATAGCTAAATCAATTCTGTACAATAAAAGAACATCTAGAGGTATCAACATCCCTGATTTCAAGATGTACTACAGAGTAACAGCATTTAAAACAGCATGGTACTGGCATAGAAACATACTTGTTCAGTGGAATCGAATTAAAGATTCAGAAAAAAACCCATACACCTATGGTCACTTAATTTCTGACAAAGAATCCCAAAATCATACAGTGGAAAAGTGAAAGCATTTTCAACAAATGGTGCTGGTCTAACTGGATATCAACATGTAGAAGGATGTAAATAGACCCATATTTTTTATCCTGCACAAACTTACGTCCAAGTGGATCAAAGAACTTAACATAAAGCCTGACACATTAAATCTAATAGAAGAGAAAGTGGGGAAAAGCCTCGAACTCATTGGCACAGGTGACAACTTCCTGAACAGAACAACATCTCAGGCTTTAAGAACAACAATCAATAAATGGGACCTCATGAAACTGAAAAGCTTCTGTAAGGCAAAGGACACTGTAATTAGAGCAAAATGGCAGCCTACAGATTGGGAAAAAATACTTGACTTTCGTAATCTAAATGTGCTATATGTTACCTTTCTGATGATCCTCCTTTCTGCATAGAAAATTTTGACTCTGAATTCACCTTCTTTGACGTGTTATCTGAACTGTGTCATATGTTTCTTGAGTCTGTGTTTGTTCTGTCAGGAGATATGTTTGTTACTTTTCTTGCCACTGTGAAAAAGCACCCAAAAGGAACAAATAGAGGAAGGATGGGTTAATTTTAGCTCAGAGCTGGAGAATACAATCAATTCATCATGGTGGGGATGGGATTTAGCTAGAAGAACTTGGTCTCCTAGTATCCAAATGCAGGAATCAGACAACAATGACTACCTCACAACAATGCTCACCTCGCAGTCTTTCCATTCAGTTTAGGATCTCAGCACATAGAGCAGTACTGCCCAAATGTAGGGTGGGTCTTTCCACCTCAATCTTATAGTCTAGATCATCCCCTACAGGCATGCACAGCAGCCTGTCTCCTCAATGATTCTAGATTTGTCAAGTTCACAATGAATGTTAACCTCACAGGTGATGCAAGACCCCATGTCTCACTTTATTCTACTCATCTCCATCAGAAAGTACAGAATCTCCTCACCAGAGTACAGCAGAAAGCTCTGTGGCTTATATCAGAATGAGGGATCACTCAAAGCTTCCATGCGCCTTCCCATATCTCCCTCTGTTCCTTCCATTTATAGCTACCATAATCACAAGTAAAATGTAAATATCAGCATTTTTGTCTGGAAATACTTTCTGTGACCATGTAATTTTTTTATGTAACTGAAGAAGAAAAATCTTCATTTATTAAGTCACTAAGTCTTAGACAAGCACATTTTATGGATTACCCTAGAGGCCAGTTTTCCTTTTGATTCCTAGATTCTTCACTATTAAGTGTTGAACAAGTTTGTCTGGACAGTTTTCTCTCTTCAGAATTTCACAGTGTTTTAAGAGGAAGAGTCTTACTTAATACACTTGTATATACATGTACCCTGCTAGTATAATGCCTGTGTTAGTTGCTTTGGCCACAATAAGTAATTTAAAAAAAAATCTCTCGTGACTCGGCAAAATTCCATGATTTATGTATAGTTTCCCCACACAGTCTCCTGTGTTGGAACTCTGGTCCCCAGTGTGGCTGTATGGAAATGTGGTACTAATGGAAGATGATAGGTACCTGGGCATACCACTAAGGTATTAATGTAGTTCCCGGGGGATCCTGGGGAGTTTACAAGGGATCAAGTTGTTTACAAAGAGCAAGTCTCTGGCTTTCTACATCGGCATATGACCTCTACTGTTGATATGGTCCCACTTGCAATGATGATATGGACCATGAAGGCCCTCACCAGAACCCAGGATATGCTGATGCCATGTTCTTGAGTCTTTAGAATGCAAAATGAATTATCATAATTTCTTTTTGTATTACTCAACTTTAGGTACTTTGCTATAGCAAAAAAAGGGGGGGGGGCTAGGGGCTGAAGAGATGTAAAGTAGTTAAGAGCTCTTAATGCTCTTGTAGAAGATCTAGCACTCACATGTTGGCTCAGAACTATCCATCAGTAACTCAAGTCTCAGGTGGTATGATGCTCTCTCTGGCCTCCACAGGCACTTCATCCATGTGGTGAGTATATATACAGACAAAACACTCATATATACATACATACATATATACATATATATATATATATATATTAAAAAATAAATGCCCTCCCAAAATCCAGCAGACTCAAACCCACAATAAGAGTTTATGTAGCTGAGTATTTTTGAGTCAAGTATTTTATTCAGGGCTCAGCTGGGCGGTCTTAGCTAGGCTGCAGCATCTTCTGGTATATTTCCAAGTGTCTCTTGATCTCTGATGGTTGCAGCCAGGATGAGTGAGCAGCTTGCCTATCTAGTTAGTAAGAGCAAATATGTAAGAGATGAGAGTCCTGGTGTATACAGTTCTTGTGTGCAATCCTTGCCTTCACATTTGTACTGTAAGTACTTTATCTACTGATTCATCTCCACAGCCCTATTTTGTTTCTCTCTGTGTATTCTAGTCTGTGCCTTGACTTCCTCCTCAAACAGAGCCTCTAAGTCTCAGAGTAGACACAAGGTGCATTGGAGCATTCTCAAGTGTGCTGCTGCCCCTTTACTTCCTGTGAGCAGAAGAAACTGAGCAGAGATTAGAATGTGTCTATGTATATGTCTAATACAGGCATTCACATGCATGAGTACATATACATCTATAACACACACAAACACATAAACATGCATTCTCCCCCACAAAAACACACACAAACACGTGTGTGCACACAAACACATACATACATATGCACACACAAATACCACACACACAATACACATACATATACATTCACCACCCATGTAATATATATCCATAGCACACACACACACACACACACACACACACACACACACACACACCAAAGCTTCCAAAACAGCTGCCTCTGCTTGTTTTTGCCACAGACTCAGCAATGAGAAAAAAAGGCCCTCAGTTAAGTTCCCATTTTCTCTTGATGCTCTCCTCTTCCTATACACTGTCCATGTAGAAGACATGTGTTCAGGAACCCATGTTACACAGATGATGTTACCCACATTGCTCCTTAAATCATCCATTCTGATCCCTGCTTTAAAACATTGGCACCTGACTCTGGAAGCATTGTGACCTTTCTGTGGAAGAACATATAATTTCTTTTTATCCCCTTCAAAAGGGATTAAATAATCATATAAAAGTGCAGAGGAAGTTAGGGGTGCCAATTTCTCATTCTAACTATTTGTGTTTTCAAGAGAGCATGGAATGTCTTAATTGCCAAAAATATTGTAGATTCCCACGTGTAGCTGGGGAAATTCCCACTCTGCTGCCTGAAGGCACTGTGGAACAGGCCATGCACATGGCCTGCCAAGGAAGGACTTGGGAAACACGATGAGAAGACTGCTTAGTATGATAGAATACAGTGACAAAAAGCAACTTAGAGGAGAAAATATTTCTTTTGGATGATAATTCCAGAGGGATACAGTTCATCATAGATGGAAAGGCATAGTTGTAGGAGTATAACACCAGCCAGGCATTCAGGAAGAGAAACAAGAGAGAGAGAGAGAGAGAGAGAGAGAGAGAGAGAGAGAAAGAGAGAAAGAATAAAGGTATGGAAACCAGGAGTGGTGGCTGTGGCTTATGGCTTTAAGCCCAGCACTTGGGAAGCAGAGACAGGTGAATATTGATTCTGAAGCCAGAATGGTCTACATAATGAGTTCTACATGAGCCATTACTGCATAGACAGAATTTGTCTGATGAAAAAAAAAATAAGTGGGTTATACTAGGCTATAAAACCTAAGAGCTGGCCCAAGTGACACACTTCTTGAAGAGAGGTTACACCTCCTAAGACTTCCATAACCTCCCAAAAGCTCCACCAGCCAGGGACCAAGAATTCAAACACATAAGCCCATAGAGGACGTTTTCTATTCAAATCTCAACATTAAGAATAGCCCTACCTCAAGAACCAGCCATACCACTTCTGGGTACACACCCAAACAATTCCTCACCAATCCACAAGGACATATACACATCTATGTTCATAGCAGCCTTATTTGTAATAGCTAAAAACTGGAAACAGCCCAGATGTCCCTCAAACGATGAATGGATAAAAATACTGTGGTACATTTACACAATGGAATACTACTCAGCTATCAGAAACAAGGAAATCATGCAGTTTGCATCAAAATGGATGAAACTAGAAAAGCTCATTCTGAGTGAGCTAACCCAGACTCAGAAAGATGCATATGGCATCTACTCACTTATAATTGGATTTTAGCCATATAGTACAGGATAACTATCCTACAACCAACACACCAAAAGGAATAGGAACATAGACTTTGTTACCTGTTAGTGGGACACTTTGCTCTAGTGGTCCTGCCATGTAGGCCCCTGGTATATGAAGAAGCTCTTAACCCTCATATGACTGCTGAAATGGGGTGGGGGCTGATATGTAGGGACACTCCACTGAGGAGGAGTGGGATGGGTGGGAGAGGGAGGAGAGGGTGGGAGGGTGGAACAGGAAGGGGTGGAAGGAGGGCACTGTGATGGAGATATAACTTGAAGTAATAAACAAAAATGGAGAAAGAATAATTGTTAACTTGTAATATTTAAAAAGGGATGCCCATGAACAAAGTGATGAATAAAGAATCCATCACTACCTCTGGCTGAGGAGTGCCTACAAGGAAGACAAGAAGGAGGTGACCTCTACAGAGAAAAGCCCATGTCATTTTGTGGCACCACTTGGGTTAGAACCAGGAAGTGTGGGAACTGGTCCTGTACCTTACACTAGAGCCATAGAAGCAATGCCCAGGTCTACCTGACACAGTGATATACACACTTACTCTCATGGATTAGGAAAAGAAATTTTTTTTGTTGTTTTTGTTTTTTTGAGATGTCCTTTCATATCATGATCTGGCCTCTTTCCTTACTGTGATGTCTCTTCTGGATTTAAAAAGAAAAGAAAAAAGAAAAAGAAAAAAAATTGCACAGTTTAGTAAGAGGTGACAGACTAAAAAGCTGAGATTGTACAGATATGACTAAGAAGCATCCTGGTAAGGTCTATGGAAAGAGAAGATGCTTCAGGGGATGGGGTGTCTTCAAACTCAGTGCTGAAAGTGCACAGGATAATTTTTTTTTTTTAGTTTCAATTGAAAATTAATACGTTTTATATTGTCAAAAACCCAATTTGATTTAGGAAAGATATTACCTGCCCCCAAAAAATAGTGCCCCAGAGTTAGGATTAGGGCAGGGCTCTGTTCTTATCTTTCCAGGAGATTAAAAGCATCCATCTAAGGAGTCCGGGGACAACTGGACAACTGAAACTTCTGAAGAAAAGGGACCAGACACCAAAGAAGACAAGTAGCCCAGGTGATCCAGCTTTGCAGACTTCCCCCATATCTGTTTCCTCAAAAATCTATAATGAGAACAACTCAAAGTGGCTAACTAAGATGGTTCAGCCCCACAGACTGTTCCAGCGAGGACTTGAGTAAAGTCCTGAAGTTCAGCTTCTGACTATGAACTTCTTAGGACAATTAAATAGCTCAGCACAAAAGGACTGAACATCAAATGTTACTATTAGCTTGCTTAACCATTTTTTTGTTTTCATTCTTATTTGGTCCTCCAAACATGTTTCCTACAATCCCAAATCATCAGGAAGTAATTTTAAGAGAGCAACTTCCCATTCTCAGAAGGTGAGGTAGGTGATTCCCCCTCCCTTGGTCATTTGATGGGTTATAAATGTTTGTTGTTATTTAGGACAATTGGTTACAAATTGTTAAATGTTCTTGTTAAGTAGGAAGTCACTAAGCCAAGGAAAGTTGTTCCTAACAGCAAACATGATTGTGTTGTTCCAGGAAGTGAGAAAGTATATGAGGGGCCCAGCACACTCCAGTATGGCTGCATACAGAGCATGCATGTGAGGAGCTGAGAGGGGCTGGGAGCTGGTAAAGAGAAGGTGCACCTAGGATGACTTGATAAGGCTGTGGAAAATATGATCATCTAGAGGACTATGGGAGCAGCCAAAAAAACATGATGAAAACTGAATCATGGTATTTCAAGAATCAGCTTTAAGGACTCAGAAGACTACTTCCCTTCCTCGGGCTATTGGCCAAGTCTAGCTGAGAAGTCCTCACTGGCTACTGTGGTTCTAATCCCACCTGTAAGCCAAGAGCTCCAGGTGTTTGACTGTAGGAAAAAATGCAATCCAACAGGCAATGCAGCTCAGAGAAGAGCTATCCATTGAAGTCCCTAGGTCAAATACCAAAGGGGCTGTTTACACTGATCTGGCTTTATACAGGACAACATATATACACATATACACAGAGACACACAAATAAAAATAAATATTTTTTTACATTTATTTATTTCTTCAAGTTACATCTCAATCAAACTCCCCTTCCCAGTCCCACCCGCCTACCCTCTTCCTCCTCATCCTCCTATCTGCTTTTTAAAAGAATTTTTGTACTGGTGGTTCCTACAAGAACTGACTTAACTTCCTCTCCCTTTCACCTGTCAGATAGACACCAGTCATATACTACATAAGGAACGAGTATATGTGCAAGGAATCTTCCTTTTTTGCTCCACCTCAGCAAATTTAGTTAGTTTGTTTGTTTGACATTTTTTATTGGTTTACAGATTGTATTGATCACATTATTCATGAATAATCCCAAAGATAGGGCAATCATTTTAGAAAATTTCTATAGAGAATTAATAGAATTGACCCAATCAAAGCACAAGTGAACAGCAAGAAGATGGAAAGGCTGGAACCTGGCTACTGATGTGGCTCTGCATGAACCTCTCTACAAAGTATGCCTAGCGCAGCTGATTCACACGCTTCCCAGCAGGACCACACGGAACCCAACATCCTCAGTCTCCTCAGCGGCAATGACATTTTAATGACACATGAAGAAGTAATTGTTGTTTTAAAAGAAACTATGGCTATTTGCTAAAAATGTCACAGAAACATGTGTTCAGAAATATTTCTGTTACTGTGATTTTATCACCCAATCAATAACTCACCTGTTTAAATAAAATAGCAGCAGCAACAAAAAATAATCTTGTCAGTTTATAAAACTCTAGGAAATATAATGTATGATTTTGTAAAAGTTGAATTATGGGGTTTCAATGTAATTATAATCCATCTGTTAATAATGTAAAATGCAGCATGTTGTTGGATGGATATGATAAAAAGTACATTGTATAAATGTATGAAAATTCCAAAGAATAAACAAAAAGTATTAAAAAAAACAATTCCTTCAGTTAGATTGAAGAATAGATGATTGACATATAAACATAAGAACAACCATAGGACAAATTGATAGATTGAATTTTAAGCTATTTGGCATCTAGATTTTATCACCAAGTATCATTATTCACTAGGTTCATAACCAACCTCTCCTGAAGTGCCACTGGGAGAAACTTTGACACGTTATAAAGTAATGAAATAGGGGCTGGAGTGATGGTTCTGCAGTTAAGAGTGTGTGCTGCTCTTATGGAGAACCTGAGTTTGGTTCTAGCATCTGCCTTAAGAGACTCAAGATCAGCAGCTCCATCTCACAGGAACTGCTTCCTCTACACACACTTCTTACCTCTATGGGCACCTGCATGCATGTACACATATGCACAGAGACATACAAATAAAAACAAATCTTTTTTTACATTTATTTATTTCTTCAAGTTACATCTTATTCATTCTCCCCTTCCCAGTCCTACCTTCCTATCCTCTTTCTCCTCATCCTCCTATTTGCTTTTTAAAAAATTTAATCTTTCCCCCTAACAGCTCCCACTTTTAGTCCAATAAAAGGCTCTTTTTCTTATAACAATAAATACAACACAAAACAATAAGAATAATTAGGCCACAATTATGAAAATTGTAAGGTATATCATATATTCCCAATGTCCAGTCCATACATACTTAGCAAATGACATTAATATTCTACTATCTATCTATCTCAATTACTTTATTGTTCTATACCTAGATAGTTATAGTCTCATAGCTAAATTTTAAGTTGTTTAGGAATTAAAAGGATGTTCTAGGTCTAAGATGTTTTTAAGTTGGTAATAAAAATGTCTCAAAAAACAATAAAATAAATTTATCTTAGATGCACACATTAAAAACTTTGCAATGATTAAACCAGTTCTTCAAATTTTATGAAATTAGCTTCTCATAGGAACATAATTGCATACTTTATTTTTACAACATCTTTTAAATTTAGGTTTTGGGGGTATTTCAATACATGTGGATATTAAAAACTTACTACTAAAGATCAATACAAAAAATTCCTCACTTTAGGACTTAAAAACATTTCTTTGAAAGCAATGTGGCAAAAGAAAATCCTGGAAGTTTCTTAAAGGGATGAGAAATAGTTCTTCAGGCAACAGAATAAAAGCAACTATTACAATTAACTTTGGTTGTCAACTTGACTGGATCTGAAATCAACAGAGATAGTTCTCTGGGTATATCTAGATAATTATTTCTCAAAATATTAACTGTTGGTCTTTCCCAGAGTGTCTAGAACCTTCTAGTGACAACACAGATACAAGAAGGTCAGATGGCAACACTCTTGCTTTTGCCTGCCTGTCTTTGCCTATTCTTGGTGAGGACATCTCATTTGTTGTTAGCAGGTAGTGATGAGGTCAGTCCTTCTACCCTGCTTGGCTGAAATCACTCATTTTGTGGTCTTTATGTGCAGTTCTGTATTCTCTGATTAAAATAATCAACAGTAATCACAGTAATCAGCACCATCTCATTATTTATTAAGAACCTCAAAGACGGTTTTATTTCTAGTATAGTAATGCAAGGGTTTGGCCCTACTTAGTGGTATAGATATGTAGTGCCCCTTCTAAAGCCTTCAGGTTGCTATCAAGAGGTAGTTGGATCATGGGGTGCTGACTTTGACTTGATCAGTTGGAAAATAGGAGGTAGGTCTGGTTGGAGAAAGTTTGTCATTGGTGGTTTGTGTTCCTTTCTAGTCTTTCTCCTTCCTCGTGCCCTGAGGTCGGATTCATCATGTCTTTCTATCATGATGCATCTTCTCACCACAGACCCTCAACTCATGGCTGAAACTTCTCAAACTGCAAGGCAACTATGTCATTCTTGTTTTTAAAATTACTTCCTCTTGTCATCTTGGCATTTGTTTCAACAATGAGAAGTGTGGGTGATGATTTCTACCTAGTTTTAAACTTCATGGGATCTAGAGTCACCTTGGAGAAAAGTCTATGGTCTTGTCTGTGAAGGCTGATTTAGATTAGGATAATTGAAGTGTGAAGAACATCCTAGATGTAGATGGTACTGCTCCACGGGCTAGTGTCCCTGACTGCACAGGGCTAGGGAAAAGCTGAGCTAAGCTGAGCTCCATCCTCACTTTCCTCTCTGCTTCCTGACTGTCATGCAATGTGACTTTTCCAGCTGTGCCCAGCTGCCTCATGCTCCTGTCTACCCAACTGCTGCCATGTCTTCTCAGCCATGGTGGAATGTGACTCAGCTTGTTTGATTAGTCACAACAATGACAAAAGTTATGAAAATAATTTTGTACTTGCAGGAACAATCATATAAGTCTATGTGTTTGTCAGATGGATGGATGGACAACAAAGCCCAATCTTTTTGTTTTGTTTCTAGAGTTTCACCTTTTCAGTTTTCCCCTCTCAATGAAATATTCAACTCCATAGAATATGCCTTTAAGAGACTGGCTGTGACTGCCATTTATCAAGTCAGGTTAACATTTCTGATGTTGATTTGAACAGAGCTTGTACACAGAGCTATTTTTTTTTTGAGAAAAGATTAGTTTTCATTGAGTATGCAAATCTATTTCAAACAGCAAAATCCTCATGTCTCTGTAGCACTGACCATTAGTGTTAAGGGCTGTCTTTCTTGGTCATTTAAGTTTTTTTTTTGGTTTTTCGAGACAGGGTTTCTCTGTGTAACCCTGGCTGTCCTGGACTCACTTTGTAGACCAGGCTGGCCTCGAACTTGCAAAGATCCGCCTGCCTCTGCCTCCCAAGTGCTGGGATTAAAGGCGTGCGCCACCACTGCCCAGCTTTCTTGGTCATTTAAATACCAAAACTACTACCCTGCATGGGAGACAATGCTCCAGGGACAGAAGTTTTGAACTATCCTGACAGAATAAAAACCAGTGAGAAAGCTACTGAGCCTTTGGAAAGAGTACATGAGGGAGTGGTTGTGTTTATTTGGAGATTTTGAACTCTATATGAAACACATACAAATTTTAAGGAAACTGGGTTAAGAAAATTCTGATTAATCTAGTTCAAATTGTCAAGCACATCTCCCACACCTGCACTTTCTCCTTGCTTCTCCCCTGACAGAGGATGGTTCACCTTTATCATCTCTCGGTAAAAAGTGAAAGCTCAAAATTCAGAGATTCCCCACACCCATTGTGTTGAAATAGAACTGATTAGAATTTTGCATCCATGTGTCATCCATCCATCCATCCATCCACACATCCATCCATCCATCCATCCATCCATCCATTCAACATACACATAGGTCTATCCCCAAGCAAAAATATTGAAAATATAATTTTTTCATTTATTGTACCTTACTATGAACCTCAACTATTGAGCCATAACTCAAACAAAACAAACAACAACAAACAAACAAATAAAAGAAACCATTGGTTTGTTTGCTTTCCATAAATTGGCTTCCATTTGATAGATATATAACTTTCTATAAAGGCTATAATTTTCTATTTTATGTTCACATTTTCAGACTAAAAAGGAAGGAGAAACCTAGCATTTTTTGAGGTCTTCCTCAACACCTTATGTTATATTCTTTGACTACACTTTTACTATTCATGATCTCATGGAGACCTGGACTTCATTGCCAAAAGGCTGGGCTTGCTTGGAGTCACAAGCTAAAGATCAATGGTGGAAAGTAGACCCAAATGGTCCCCTTCGTTAGCTGCTTCCTTACTGTATCAGATGTGTTGTCAACACACTCAAACGTCCTGTCAGGTCTTAGAGTCCCTTAATTTCCTAGGAAGCCAGTTCATGTGATTCCATTGCACTATCCCAATCCTTTCAGCTGTGTGTTTTCTGGGAATTATTAGCTTTTAGTGGTTCTTCATTTTTCTCCTAATTGCTATTTCAAGCAAATGTGAGCGAAGTTACTCCTCTCTGCACTCTGTTGTCTTCAACCTGGGATCCAGTCTGTCTCAGGAGCCAGGGCTTACCTTCTGCTCTCTCTTGGAATACTCCTTCTACCCTCTCACTTAAGTTTGCTTTCACATTTGTCCTTAAAGAACATCATTCCTGTTTCACATTTGAGTGTCCTGGTCTGTGTGCCTGAGATTCTTTGAGTCTCTGGTTTCTCTAGTGAACTCCAGTTGTTCTTTCTCATCATGGCCTTCTCTGATGTTCACAGCCTGCCTCTCCCACCATACTGCATCTTCTCATCTCTCTCTGACTCTCCAAAGTCTAGCTGGCACTCTGTGAGAGATGGAGATTCTGAATAAGAATGCAGATCACATCAAGGTCTGCACAATATTCATTACCGTAAAGGGATGGGGGAACTGTCTGGCCTTACTGTGGTGCAGCTTAACACATATCCATCCTTTATCCATACCCCACAAACAACCATGCACCCTGCTCAGTGATTAGAAATTCTTTATTCAGTATTTGTCAGTCTCTATTTAAAATGGTTTTGATGTATGTAATTGGCCTACACATGTCTTCTTTTGTCAAAATTTAAGCATTGTCAGAACCCATGAAATAATGACACAGTTATTTCTAGTTGAAATTTAGAGATGTTGTAGATCAAATTACATCTCCTAAAGATTCCTAAGTTCTGTGTTTAACTATGTGTCATTATGTAGAAATAAGTTTATTATAGATGAATTTAATTAAGACAAGTTCTTCCTGAAGAACCCATAACTATCCCGATGTTGTGTCTTTATGAAAAGAGGGAGTTTGGAACCAGAGACAGAGCCACAGAGAGTGAGCATCATATAGACAAGAAGGAAAAGACTGTAATAATGTTTCTACATACTAAGAAATATCAAAGCCAGCAATTGGTAAGAGTCCTGGACATACTCTCCACAGCCTCAGAAAGAAACAATCTGTAGATACTAGTCCTACTGGTCATGTCATCTGCTGCTCTGAGCCAATCAAGTTGTCATACAGGTATGTGACCTAAGAGTGAATGTAGTCAGCATGGGACAGTGGGCAGAATGAGCAAGGAAAATGGAAGAGGAGCAGAATGGGATCTTAAATATTAAGCAACATCATGGAGAAATTAAATGCTGTTGAAGGCCAAAGGAAAGAATGGTGTATTATATCTACTGTAAATTGTTGCATGCATTTTAATTTGTATTTAAGCACTGTTTCTAATTGTGTGGAATTGAAAGTGATTTGAAGGCTGTGAAGGCATGACACAGTCCTGAGATCATTTGATTTTTTGATTTGTCACTTACTTTACAATTAATTCGAAATGGCTATTTTTCAACCATGTTAACCCATAAGCATCTTTTCTAATAAGAAAGTACAAAGCCATGACTTGAGCTACATTTATGCTGAAAAGAAACTTACTTCCAATTATCCAAGTTGCTTTGGATAATCCAAATAGAGTACCTGAATCTTTATTTGGTATTTTTAGTAAGAATTATTCTCAAAATTTATTGGAAATTTGGAATTCTGAATTATCTACATCTCTCTCTCTCTCTCCTCTGTGTGTGCCTGTGTGTTCATGTGAGTATTTTCCTGTGTGTAAATGTGTATGGATGTCTGTGTGAATACCAAATTTACCTTCTGGTGGGTTCCTCAGAAGCCAGGCACCTTGTTTTGTGAGTTAGGGAGACAGGGTCTCTATTTGACCTGGAGATTGCAGATTTTCTGGAGTGACTGGTTGAATTTCCTAAGAGATTAGCTTGTGTCTGACTTCCTTAATCTCCCATGTCAGATTTCCAGGACCCAGGTATGCTGGCCTCAGTATTCCCAAATAATGGACAGAAAAGCTGAGACAGTGTGGTTAAAGACATTATTGAAAGTCACCCATTTGATGGTCTACCATGGTGTCTAGGTATCCTGTGAACCACTAGAGTACAGACATTCTAAGGGTTAGTCAATTGAGTCAGAAAATGAGCCTCACCCTAGTACAAAGTGAACAGATGAAGGCACAAGACCTTTTGCTGCCTGCTGCCTTTGTTTCTAATATCTTCTACCCAGTCATTCTTTCTGTACTTGATCAGACCCCTCCACCTAACTCCAGTGGGTCTTCTGGAGAAGCCTTCTGATTTAGCACTTGGTGATTTCTTGCTAGCTCAGGCATCTGCCAGGCTCCTTGTTCACCTATCTCCTAATATTAGTGCCATTTGTGCAAACTCCTTCTCCCACAGGTCAGTCAACCTCTTGGGGATTGGATGTTTCTGCCTTCATTTTAATGAGGATGAGCTGCCAGTAATTTTGCTTTGCCCAAGGGTGTAGAACAAATATTTTTGGGAAGGAACCATTGGTTAGTCTCTTTAACATGGCTGTTCAAAGACTGTGGACCAAAGTAATCAAAATGATTCTACTCTGTCTTAGTAGATTTCTGTTGTTGTGAAGAGACCCCATGACCAAGCCAATTCTTATAAAGGAAAGTATTTAATTGGAGGCTTGTTTACAGTTTCAGAGATTTAGTCCATCATCATCATGGCCAGGGTCATGGTGGCATGCAGGAAGATGCATGAAGAACTAGCAGAAAGTTCTATATACTGATCTGAAGGCATCAAGGTGACATATATATATATAATGGAAAGGTATGTATATATATAT
>CAJQZJ010008952.1:755674-806010 GCA_907164525.1 Lophiomys imhausi
TCTGACAGAATCTTGAGGGACAAAAGAGGACTGAATGTGCCCAAGTACAGAGATCCCAGAGACTTGAAAGAGAGTTGAGAGGAAATGTGGGGCAGGGGTGGGGAGGCATAAGCTAGAAGGTTCCATGTCTGAAGAGAGCCAGAATCCTCTAGCCATGTATTTGTCACTGAAGAACAAATAAAATTAATGGACAGCAATAATGTCTGGTTTTTCTTTTCTCTCAAGAAAGATTTCAGATGTAGTGACTTTTCTCCAAATCAATGCTCTATAGATAATTGAACATCAGGGAGTAAATGGATGAGTCATTAGCTCCACCATGGGACCTTGCTGTGTTGACAGTAGGGTTGGGGCCAATGCTTCAGGAGCTGTTTCCTATCCTGGTTTTCTCACATTCTTCACATCCCACATTCTTACACCATTTATAAAATTTACTTTATACTTATTGTGTTAACAGGACTTTGGGGCCTTCCTCTTGGGATACTAAACTGAAGAATTCATTCTCCCTTTTCTTGGACACAAATGTACAATTTGGATCATAGATATACAGATTTTTGGAGTCCCCAGGGAATGTGTTTCCATTTGTCTTCCACAAACTTCAGGTTTACTCATCTGGGAAGCATTCAATGAGTTTTAAGATTGATGGCTCTTGTTTACGCACTTGAATTAATTCCCATAGGATCTTTGTAAATTGATAGTTTTAAATGTCCCTTCCACAGACATGCTGATTCTATTGGACAAAGTCAAAATCATGTTTTTGTAAACAGTTGTCAGTCTATTTGCTTGAACCTATATTTGAAAAGTTCAGGTAAAGCTCCTGGGCTTCTAATTAAAAGTGATGACTATACTGAGCTTAAGGCAGCAAGGTGGACACTGGAGTAGATGCACAGGTCAAGACACAGGATGGAAGCAAGTGAGTGAGGTGACCTGAACAGGACACCTTGGCTCCAAGCCAGTCTTGGGATCAGGCTGTGTCCTGCCCTAAGACTCCATACCATAGACTTCAGTGGTGTTTCATCCTGTGCTTTGCCCCAAAGGACTTCATTTTAGCAGTAGCCTTGTCTCAATTTTTAGGATGTAAGATGACTGTACCTGATGAACAAACACATGGATGGCACCATCTGCACTGTACCACCCATACAGTATAGTCTGATAAATGACTTATTACTGGGAGTAGAAAGGGAGTTGCCTAATACGTTTATTGGGAGTGAATTGGGACTGCAGAGGAACATGGGTATTTACAAACTGTTCCAGGTAAACCACGTCCAGCAATGCATTGGGATCACCAGAACCCAGGAAAGAATGTGACTCACTCACCGAGACCCCAGAAAAAGGAGGACTCTTAACAGTGTGATGGCAATCTTGTGTCTTTCCCCTTAACCTCTATGTAGCTATTCAGTAATATATATATACCATATATTATTAGTATATTATACATTTTATATATTAAAGTATATTGCATATATATTGTATTATATAAATATTATATATTTTATGTTATATATAACATATAGCATATGCCGTATATTATATATATGGTATATACCACATATACTATATATGTTATATAGATATAAAACATAACAGACATATATATATATATATATGTAGAGAGAGAGAGAGAGGGGAGAGAGATGTAGAATTATTGTGTGATGAGTACTGTGTGATCTAAAAGTTACTATTACTATCATGTAAAATGGAACTGTCTAGTGAATTGATACAAATAAAATCTCTATACTTTGCAAATTTATTGCCCTTCAATAAATTATGAAATTGTAGAAAGACACAAATATGTTCTCCTGACTTAACATGCTCACGACTTATTGATTGAAGTCTTGAAAGACAGAGCCCAGTGATTGTCCCTGTGGAGTGCTTCAGAGTTTTACAGGACTCCCTGTTGTCTGTATGATCTTCCAGCTAACACCATGCTAGTAGAGTTGTCCCTTTTATGGACATGGAAAGCATACCTCAGACAGTACAAACAATGTACAACTCCTGCCTGCCAACACATATGAAAGGGGCACTGCATAATGGACAAGAAGGAAGAGCTCTCCCATGTACACATGATCTGAGGGGGGTATCTCTTGCCTTTGATACTGCAGCTGTTAGGGGAAGAACAGTGATGGGCTGATATTTTTGTTTTATTTGTACCTTGTGGGTTTATGTTCTCTGAATAAAGAATGAACAAATATTTCTACTTCCAGAATGAGAATATCAGCCTGTAATTATGGCAGATACCTAAAATGAAGACAATCAAGAAGATTAAAAGCATCTGTATAATCCTTACTGGGAGTGATCCAAGATGGAGGCAGCCCGCGCGGACACATTTTGATCTTGGGAAAAACATCCACAAAACCACAAAGGCTGTGCAAAAAATCTGAGTGACTGGAACCACCTGGGTTTCACCCAGCTACCCAAGGACCATTAAAAGTCCCTAGGCAGGACTCTCACTCCCACTCTCAGACACAGACAAGCCACTGAATCCGGGAATCAGGAACCCAGACCAGGAGAGACTCCAGGTAAGACCCACTCAAATACCCAGGGGGCAGATTCGGACTTGACACAGGGTTACTCACCAGCCTACTGTACCCCCCAGATCCCACACAGGCATTCCGGCTATTTAGCAAAAGTTTTCAGACCCATGGGGGTGCCACATACTCTTAGAAGCACATGGCTGGCGTGCAGCAGCTGGGCGCACGAGATTCCACAGGGCATCAGCCCAGTAGCCAGTGGGTGCACAGCTGCATTTGGAAAGCCCAGACATATCTGTGCGACCCCAGAGGGGTGCTGGACAGGCCTCCCTATTGGATTTACAGTCATTGGGGAAAAAATCCTGCAGCTCGATTGAGCTGTGGGACACCCTTCCAGCTGCAGGTTACTTTCCACGGTGGTGTAAGGGACTTGGATGACTGTGGCCCCATTTGCCAATAACCAAAGCCAGCTCCATACACACATAGGTGGGGCTGTGAGAGTGGCAGAAAAGGCTACAGGTGGTGAAGGAGGATTTACCCACCACAGGGCCCAACCATGAGCAAACTATGAGGTCATTATTATTATTATTATCAAATTTCTTTTTGCTAGTACGGGCCCTTCCAGCAGGGAACCAGAGATTAAGTATATATAGCTCCACATCCTGGGTCAGTGAGTGGACCTGGGAGGTACTGCTGAGTGACTCAACTTACAGGGGTGGAGTCAGGCTCTCTCAGGACTCCAACAGGGCTTGGGACTGCAAAAGTCCACAGAATCTGTGCCTGAACACACAGGACCATAACACCAGAGCCACTGCAGGCTGAACACTCAATCTGTCTGCGGAGCTGTGAAACTATCCTGGGACATTCCTCATTGCCTGGGAATAGGCTGCACCATCCCACAGTATGACTGGCTATTAGATGCACATAGACACTGAGATTGCCCCCTGTAAGCAGCAACAGATCGCAAAGCAATTCAACTGCTACACCAAAGCGCCCCCTTTGGATACAAGCCCAGAAGACAACAGGAGCAGACAGCTAAGAATATCCAAATGCCCAAAGGTCCAAGGAAAAACAGAAATCAGGGAGGCATGACTCCAACAAAACACAACTATGCTAGTTCTTCAAATCCTGACCACCTCACCACAGCTGAAACACATGAAAATGATGACAATTCTACATTAAGGAAAGTGATAGAGTCCCTTCAAGAAGAATTTAAATCTATGAAGGAATTCAAAGAGTCCACAAATTTACAAGTGAAAGCAATGGATAATACAATTAGAGAGTTCCAAGCCAAGGTGGCTCAACTTGAACAGGAAAAAGACAGGACAATGAAAGATTTCCAGCCAAAGACAAGCAAACTGAGGCAGGAAATGTAAAAAAACAAATAAAATCATTCAAGACATCATAATGGTAATGGAAACAATAAATAAAACACAGTCAGAGTTGAGAGTGGAAATGGAGAATCAAGGGAAGAGAACAGGAACCTCAGATATGAGTATTAAAAATAGGATACAAGAGATGGAAGACAGGATCTCAGGCATGGAAGGTTCGATGGAAGAAATCAGTACAACATCCAAAGAAAATGAGAAAGCTAAAAAATTTCTCACCCACAACATCCAAGTAATCAAGGACTCAATGTAAAGAGGGAACCTAAGAATTATAGGCAGAGAGGAAAGAGAAGACTCCCAATTCCAAGGTCTAGGGAATATCTTCAACAAAATCATAGAAGAAACTTTCCAAACCTAAAGAAAGAGATGTCAATAAAAATCTGAGAGGCTTACAGTACACCAAACAGATTAGATCAGAAAAGAAACTCCTCTCGCAACATAATAATTGAAATTTGAAATGTACAGACAAAGAAAGAATATTAAAAGCTGTAAGTGAAAAAGGTCAAGTTACATATAATGGCAGACTTATCAGAATTACACCTGACTTCTCCTCAGAAACTTTAAAAGCTAAAAGGACCTGGACAGATGTCCTACAATCCCTGAGAGAACATAGGTGCCCAGCCAGAATACTACACCAAGCAAAACTCTCTATCAACATACATGGAGAAAACAAGATACTCCATGACAAAATCAAGTTTAAACAATATCTACCCATAAACCCAGCCCTACAGAAGATCCTAGAAGGAAAATTCCAACCCAGAGAAGATAACTACACACAAGAAAACAGAGGAAATAGAAAAATCCACAGCAACTAAACCAAAAGAAACACAGGACAAATACATATATCAAAATAATGGGAAATAACAACCCCTGGTCACTAATATCCATCAACTCAATGGACTCAACTTGCCAATAAAAAGACACACACTTACAAATGAAATTTGTAAATGATACCCATCTTTTTGCTGCATACAAGAAGCACATCTCACTATCAAAGATAGAAACTATCTCAGAGTAAAGAGCTGAGAAAAGGTTTTCCAAGCAAATGGACCCAGGAAGCAAGCTTGACCAGCCATCTTAATATCAAACAGAATAGACTTCCTACTGAAGTTAATATAAAAAGACAGAGAAAGGCATTACATACTCGTTAAAGGAAATATTCATCAAGAAGACATCTCAATATTGAACATCTATGCCCCAAATACAAAGGCACCTACATTTGTAAGAGAAACATCTCTAAAACTTAAATCACACATTGATCCCCACACGTTAGTAGTGGGAGACATCAACACCCCACTCACAACAATGCACAGATCATCAAGACAGAAGACAAACAGAGAAATAATGAGTCTAACAGAGATCATGAACCAAATGGACCTAACAGATATCTACAGAACGTTTCACCCAAACACAAAAGAATACACCTTCTTCTCAGCACCACACAGAACCTTCTCCAAAATCGATCATATAGTCAGACACAAAGATAGCCTCAACAGATACAAGAAAATTGAAATAACCCCTTGTATCTTATCAGATCACCATGGAATAAAGCTGGGCTTCAACAGCAAAAGAATCAACAGAAAGCCAACACACACATGGAAATTGAACAACTCTTTGCTGGATGACTACTGGGTCAGGGAAGAAATAAAGAAGGAAATCAACGACGTCTTAAAATTCAACAAAAATGAAGGCACAACATACCCAAACCTATGGGACACAATGAAAGCTGTGCTACGAAGAAAGTTCATAGCACTAAGTTCCTTCAAAAAGAAAATTGTGACAGCTCATATAAGTGAATTAACAGCTAAACTGGGTGATTTGGAAAAAAAAGAAGCAAACACTCCCAAAGGAGAAGAAGTCAGGAAATTATCAAATTTAGGGCTTGAAATCAACAACTTAGAAACAAAGAGAACTATACAAAGAATCAATGAAACCAGGAGTTGGTTCTTTGAGAAAATCAACAAAATAGACAGACCCTTAGCCAAATTACCTAAAAGGCAGAGAGAAAAAACCCAAATCAACAAAATCAGACATGAACAGGGAGAAATAACAACAGACATTGAAGAAATCCAGAGAATATTTGGGTCTTACTTTAAAAATCTATACCCCACCAAATTTGAAAACTTAAGCGAAATGGACGATTTTCTTGAGAGATTCCAACTACTGAAGCTAAATCAAGATAAGACTAACAGATAAACAGTCCTAAAACAAAAGGAAATAGAAACAGTCATTAAAAATCTCCCAACCAAAAACAGCCCAGGGCCAGATGGTTTTAGCACAGATTTCTACCGGACCTTCAAAGAGGAGATAACACCAATACTCTTCAAACACTTTCAACAAATAGAATCAGAAAGAACACTGCCAAACTCATTCTATCAGGCCACAGTCACCCTGATTCCTAAACCACACAAAGACCCAACAAAGAAAGAGAACTTCAGACCAATCTGCCTCATGAACATAAATGCAAAAATATTTAATAAAATACTAGCAAACTGAATTCAAGAACACATCTAAAGTATCATACACCATGATCAAGTAGGCTTCATCCCAGGAATGCAGGGATGGTTCAACATATGAAAGTCTATCAACATAATTAACCATATAAAGAAGATGAAAGAAAAAAAACACATGATAATCTCACTAGATGCAGAAAAAGCATTTGACAAAATCCAACACCATTTCATGGTAAAACTTCTGGAGAGAACGGGCATACAAGGACCTTACCTAGAAATAATAAAGGCAATATACAGCAAGCCAGTGGTCAACATCAAATTAAATAGAGAGAAACTGGAAACAATTCCTCTAAACTCCGGGACAAGACAAGGACGCCCACTTTCACCATATCTCTTCAATATAGTACTTGAAGTTCTTGCTAGAGCAATAAGACAACTAAAGGAGATGAAGGGGATACAAATAGGAAACGAAGAAGTCAAACTTTCCCTATTTGCAGATGATATGATAGTATACATAAGAGACCCCAAAAATACCACCAGAGAACTCTTACAGCTGATAAACACCTGCAGCAATGTGGCTGGATACAAAATTAATTAAAAAAAATCAGATGCCTTTCTTTATACAACAAAGAAAATAGGCTGAGAAAGAAATAGGGGAAACAGCCCTCTTAACAATAGCCACAAACATTATAAAAATACCTGAAGGTAACTCTAATCAGGCAAATAAAGAACCTGTAAAACAAGAACTTTAAGCCCTTGAAGAAAGAATTTGAAGACGCCTTAGAAGATGGGAAGATCTCCCCATGCTCATGGATAGGTAGGATCAACATAATAAAAATGGCCATCCTACCAAAGCAATATATAGATTCAATTCAACTCCTATCAAAATACCAACACAATTCTTTATAGAAATGGAAAGAGCTATTCTCAATTTTGTATGGAAGAATAAAAAACCTAGAATAACTAAAGCAATCCTGTACAATAAAAAAACATCAGGAGGTATCACCATCCCAAATTTTAAGCTGTACTACAGAGCAATAGTAGTAAAACCAGCATGGTATAGGTGTAGAAACAGAACAGTAGATCAATGGAATTTGAATTGAAGACCCAGAAATGGATCCACAAACGTATGGCCACCTAATTTTTGACAAAGAAGCCAAAACCCCACAATGGAAAAAGGCCAGCCTCTTCAACAAATGGTGCTGGTCCAACTGAATGTCCACTTGTAAAAGAATGAAATTAGACCCATATTTATCACCTTGTAAAAAACTTAAGTCTAAGTGGATCAAAGACCTTAACATAAGGTCGGTCACACTAAATCTACTAGAAGAAAAAAGTGGGAAAAACCCTTGAACTCATTGGCACAGGTGACAACTTCCTGAACAGAACACCATCAGCTCAGGGCCTAAGACCAACAATCAATAAATGGGACCTCATGAAACTGAAAAGCTTCTGTAAGGCAACAGACACTGTCATTTGAACAAAACGGCAGCCTACAGATTGGGAAAAAAATCTTCACCAACCCCACATCTGACAGAGGGCTAATATCCAAAATCTACAAAGAAATCAAGAAAAAAAAATTTTTTATTGAAAATAATTGAATACAATATATTCTGATCACTGTTTCTCATTCTTCATTTCCCCAATCCTCCCAACCTCTCCATCCAACCAGCTCCACAACTTCTTTTTCTCTCTTTATAAAGCACACAAAAAATCAAAAATAACAAAAAGCAAACTAGAATTTAAAAATACAGATAAAGCACAAGAAACATATACACATGCACACACCCATGCCATGAAACTCCCAAATCAGAAACCATAATATAAAATAAAAGGAACAGTAAGGTTAAAAAATGCTCAAAAATAGAAATATGAGACAAAAATATTGCTAAAAATCTCATTGAATTCATTTTGTGTTGACCTCCTACTGCTAGACATGAGGCCTGCCCTTAAATCAACATTACCACCTTCTTTGAGAACTCAAGAAATTTAAAGCCAAGAAACCAAATAATCCAATCAAAAAATGGGGGAATGCAGCTAAATAGAGAATTCACAAAGGAAGAATCTCTAATGGTTGAGAGACACTTGAAGAAATGCTTAGCATCTTTAATCATCAGAGAAATGCAACTCAAGATGACTCTGAGATTCCATCTCACACCTGTCAGAATGGCTAAGATCAGAAGTTCAAATGACAGCACATGCTGGCAAGGGTGTGGAGAAAGGGGAACCCTCCTTCATTGTTGGTGGGAGTGCAGGCTTGTGAAACCACTATGGAGGTCAGTATGATGATGTCTTAGAAAAGTTGGAATAGCTCTGCCTCAGGACCCAGCCACACCACTTCTGGGTATACACCCAAATGACTCCTCACCCAATCAGAAGGAAGTTTCCTCATCTATGTTCATAGCAGCCTTATTTGTAATAGCTAGAAACTGGAAACAACCCAGATGTCACTCAACTGAAGAATGGATTAAAAAACCGTGGTACATCTACACAAAGGAATATTACTCAGCTATCAGAAACAATGAAATTATGCAATATGTAGCCAAATGGATGGAACTAGAGAAGCTCATCCTGAGTGAGCTAACCCAGACTCAGAAGGATGCACATGGCATCTATTCACTTATAGTAGGATTTTAGCTTTATAATACAGGATATCTATACTACAACCAATGCACCAAAGGGAACATGGACATAGACTTTTTTTTGTTTGTTTGTTTTTTAGTTTTCTCTCCCTGGCAATGAGACACTTTTCAATGGTGGTACTGCCTCGTAGGCCCCCAGTGTATGAGGAGGCTCTTGGCCTTTATGTGACTTCTGAACTGGGGCGAGGGACTGTTATGTAGGGATATTCCACTCCAGAGGAGTTGTATGGAAGGGTTAGGGGGTAGAGGGTGGGAGGGCAGAGATGGGAAGGGGGGAAAGAGGACAATATGATGGAAATGTAACCTGAAGCAACAAATAAATAAATTTACTTATTAAAACACATCTGTATATCTCATTCACTCTCTGACTACTTCTTTATAACTTTAGTGTTTTCCTGAGTTCTTCTAAGGGTGATAGTTACAGTTTCCCATCTTCATGGATGATCAGCCAGTGGGGCTGTTTAGTCAACACCAGAAAGAAAGCCAAAATCTTTCAAATACTTGCTACCATGTGGTAAGAAAAAGTAGGTGTGAATGAAAGCTTGATTGACAGTGTCACTTCAGGGAATACTCTGACTATAAGCACATATTCACAGTACACCAAAGAGAGTTCCATAGAGTGAGGCTTACTTTGCATTTCCTCTTCCTGCAACATGTCCCATCCCCAGTGTCCAGCTCTGATGCTGGCTCTCCAAGGGGAGCTCAGAGGATTCAGAACAAATTTATTTCTAGAGAGCCAAACACCAATAGGACAGAAGACATTTGATGTCACTACACTAACTGCACCCAGTAGATCCCTATACGAGACAAATCAAGTGGAGCCTCTCAGGATGCCATGGCTTCACCCTTTCCTGAAGTTTCTTTGGTCTCACGTGTCCTCCCTTTCTCCTGGTTAATGCCTCTTGTCTTCTCTTCTCCATCTGACTCTAGATCTCCATTTCAAATCTATTCATGATTAGTAATGCTTTTAACCTCTCAGGTTACATTAAGAGAAAAGTAATATCACTATGTAAATATATTTCATCTTCCTGTCTTCCTTTGTCCTCCTGTGCTATTTTAAGAGGGAAATGTCTGCTACAGAAGTAAACGAGTATACTCTGCATTCTCTCATCTTTATTTGTCTCCTCTTGGTTGCACAGGAGCCAAAGACTTTGTATAACTTCATCTAGGAGGAAGATAAAGAGAAGAAGGTTATGGCTCATGAACCAAAAGCTCACTCCTCTGTACTCCTAGACAGATTCACTGGAAATCTCAGAGCTTAGATCTAAGACATTCCTGTGAGAGTGGTTTTGTGTTATTGCTCACAATCCTCCTTTTAATGCAAGCTTTGCTATCTTCCATTGTACAGAAGAAAAATTATCTATTGTTTTACTACCAATATGCAATGACTCTATGTTTACAACAAAGAAATGCAACATATTCAAGAGTACTACTGAAAGTGGACAGACAGACACATTGGGAATCTATAACATGATCATCAGCATGGGAAAGTCTTTCCTGATCTTGTGACTCAAAAAATGATAGATGATATCAAAATTCTTGAAATAGAGGTTTTAAGATAGAAAACAAAAATTTAAATAACTACTATCTGTCCAACTAATAAAATAGAATTTGGAGGTGTAGAAATTGAACACTGTCAAAAATACAGGTATTTTCATGAAAATATCCTAATACAACAACATTTATAGTTTAATTTGCTTTTTTTCTTTTTTTTAATACTTTATTTTTTTTTCTTCAAGTTACATCTCAGTCACAAACCCCTCCCTATTCCCCCTTCCTATCCCGCCCTTCCACCCTCTTCCCCCCAGAAGTTTCCCCTTTCAGTCCAACAGATGGTTCCTTCTCTTATAACAGTAAGTATTATACAAAACAACAGATATAAATATGCCACATTTATGAGAGTTAAATGGCCCAGCATACCTTCCCAATGTCCAGTTTATACATATTTGGCCCCTGACTTTAACATTCTACTATCTAACCATCGCCATGAGTTTAAAGGTGTATATCTGACTCAACATTCATACTAACTTGCAACACACTTTTAAGAGTATCTTCTTAGCTGGGCAGTGGTGGCGCACGCCTTTAATCCCAGCACTTGGGAGGCAGAGTCAGGCTGATCTTTGCGAGTTCGAGGCCAGCCTGGTCTACAAAGCAAGTCCAGGACAGCCAGGGCTACACAGAGAAACCCTGTCTCGAAAAAAAAAAAACCAAAAAAAAAAAAAAAAAAAAAAAAGAGTATCTTCTTTGAGGTCAAGATGGCAGCGACCTACACTGACGCATTTTGAACGTGGGGAAAAAAAGAGCCATAAAAAACACAGAGTTATTGGGCACTGTGCAAAAACCGGAGGTCTAGACTCCCCCCCCCCCCGAACACTCGCAGCTCCCAAGGGACTGTTAAAAGTCCCAGGGTAAGGAGCGCTCCCCATCTCTCACAGACACGGAAGCCACTAAACCTGGGATTCGGGAACTCCCATTTGGAGAGGAGCCTGGTATGATTGATCCCAACTTACAGCAGGCAGAATCAGGATCCACTTGGCCTTAGAACGCTGGCCTATTGGGCTCCCCACACATCAGGTTGAACTAATACCCACTTAAAAAAAACTTTGCGAGATAGTGGAAGGCTTAGCAAGGAACAAACAGGGGGCTCAGCGCGTGATCCACAGCCGCTCGTGAAGCGGAGGGCGGGAGGTTCCAAGAGAGCACGGGAAGCTGGGAACACAAAGGCGGGTGGGAGGGGCCAAATCCCGCACACTTACGGGGGCAGCTGGGGAGGGAGCACGGCAGGCAGGGCCAAATCCCCGCGAACCCACTGCAGGTCATCTGGGGAGAGAGACAGGCGTGGGTGGGGCCAGGGAACCGTGCACCCACGGCTGAGCTGCTGGGACGAGAGGTCCACTCAGGCAGCCGGAGGATCCAGGGCTTGGGGTACCCATGGGACCCGTGGCGGCACAGACAGGAAGGGAATCAGGCACAGAATCCAGCCCTGTGGCGAGAAGCCTAGAGAGAAACCAGAAATCTGGACCATAGCTGTATCCTGTAAAATCCAGGCATATTAGGTGTGGAGCCAGACCCTGTCAGCCTCCGTGACGACAAACAAAGCCCCCAGAATCTATGCCTGGGCAAACAGGCCCATACGATCAGAACCATTACAGGCTGATAATTCAGAGTGCAACATAGCGAAGTCTGAATTGGGAACAGTGAAACAATCCTGGTCCATCACTCACAACCTGGGAATAGGCTGCACCTGCTCACAGTTCCTCGGGCGATTAAAACCACAGTGACCTTGAAATCCCCCTGTAAGCAACAACAGATAGCCAAGTAACTTGTCCCCTGCACCAAATCATCCACTGTGGTTCCAAGCACAGAAAACAGACAGCTAAACGCATCCAAAGGCGAAAGGTAAAAAAAAAAAAAATAGAAATCAAGGAATTATGACTCCAACAAAGCAGAATCATCCTAGCTCATCCAATTCGGATGACCACACACCAACAGAAACACATGAAAACATTGACAATGCTGCACTATGGAAAGTGATAGAGTCCCTGCAAGAAGAACTTAAATCTATGAAAGAATTCAAAGAAGCCACAATTCTACAACTCAAAACAAGGAACAACACCATTAAAGAGCTCCAAGCCAAGGTGACAGAATTTGAACAGGAAAAGGAAAAAGCCATGAAAGATTTTCATACAAAAACAAGCAAGCTGGGGAAGGAAATGTACAAAATGAACAAAACCATACAAGACATGAAAATAGAAATAGAAACAATAAAACACAGTCAGAGTTAAAAGAGGAAGCGGAGAACCAAGGGAAGAGAACAGGAACTACCGATGTGAGTATCAACAATAGGATGCAAGAGATGGAAGACAGGATCTCAGGCATGGAAGATTCAGTGAAAGAAATCAGTACAACATCCAAAGAAAATGAGAAGGCTAAAAAATCTCTCACCCACAACATCCAAGAAATCAAGGACTCAATGAAAAGACGGAACCTAAGAATTATAGTTATAGAGGAAAGAGAGGACTCCCGACTCCAAGGTCCAGGAAATATCTTCAACAAAATCATAGAGGAAAACTTCCCAAACCTGAAAAAAGAGATGTCAATAAAAATCCAAGAGGCCTACAGAACACCAAACAGATTAGACCAGAAAAGAAACTCCTCTCGCCACATAATAATTGAAACTCCAAATGTACAGAACAAAGAAAGAATATTAAAAGCTGTAAGAGAAAAAGGTCAAGTCACATACAATGGCAGACCCATCGGAATTACACCTGACTTCTCCCCAGAAACGTTAAAAGCTAGAAGGGCCGGGTCATATATACTTCAAGTCCGGAGAGATCATAGGTGCCCAGCCAGACTACTTTACCAAGCAAAACTCTCTATCAACATAGATGGAGAAAACAAGATATTCCATGACAAAATCAAATTTAAACAATATATACCCACAAACCCAGTCCTACAGAAAATACTAGAAGGAAAATCCCAACCCAAAGAAGAAAACTCCACCCAAGAAAACAAAGGGAATAGAAAACCCATCAGCAACTAAACCAAAAGAGACACAGGACCACCACCTATACCAAACTAATGGGAAATAACAACCCCAGGTCACTAATATCCATCAACATCAATGGACTCAACTCCCCAATAAAAAGACATAGGTTTACAGAGTGGTTCCGCAAGCAAGACCCTTCCTTATGCTGTATACAAGAGACACATCTAACTACGAAAGATAGACACTGGCTCAGAGTAAAGGCTGGGAAAAGGTTTTCCAAGCAAATGGACCCAGGAAGCAAGCTGGAGTAGCCATCCTAATATCAAACAAAATAGACTTCCAACTGAAGTCAATGAAGAAAGACAAAGAAGGGCACTATATACTCATTAAAGGGAATATTCATCAAGAGGAAATCTCAATACTGAACATCTATGCCCCAAATACAAAGGCACCTACTTTCGTAAAAGAAACACTTCTAAAACATAAAGCGCACGTCGATCACAACACATTAGTACTGGGAGACTTCAACACCCCAATCACAACAAAGGACAGATCATCAAGACAGAAGACAAACAGAGAAATATTGAGTCTAACAGAGATCATGAAACAAATGGACCTAACAGATATCTACAAAACGTTTCACCCAAACACAAAGGAATACACCTTTTTCTCAGCACCCCACGGAACCTTCTCCAAAATCGACCACATAGTTGAACACAAAGATAGTCTCAATAGATACAAGAAAATTGAAATAACACCTTGTATCTTATCAGACCACCACAGAATAAAGCTGGTCTTCAACAGCAAAAGAACCAACAGAAAGCCTACACACACATAGAAATTGAACAGCTCCTTACTGGATGACCACTGGGTCAGGGAAGAAATAAAGAAGGAAATCAATGACTTCTTAAAATCCAACGACAATGAAGACACAACATACCCAAACCTATGGGATACATAGAAAGCTGTGCTACGAGGAATGTTCATAGCACTAAGTGCTTTCAAAAAGAAAATTGTGACAGCTCATATTAGTGAACTAACAGCTAAGCTGGGTGAATTGGAAAAAAAAGAAACAAACACTCCCAAGAAGAGCAGAAGGCAGGAAATCATCAAACTTATGGCTGAAATCAACAACTTAGAATCAAAAAGAACTATACAAAGAATCAAGGAAACCAAGAGTTGGTTCTTTGAGAAAATCAACAAAATAGACAGACCCCTAGCCAAACTAACTAAAACGCAAAGGGAAAGAACCCAAATTAACAAAATCAGAAATGAAAAGGGAGAAATAACAACAGACATTGAGGAGATCCAGAAAATATTTGGGCATTACTTTAAAAATCTATATTCCACTAAATTTGAAAACCTAAGTGAAATGGACAATTTCCTCGATAAATTCCACCTACCAAAACTAAATCAAAATCAGATTAACAGCATAAACAGCCCAATAACACCCAAGGAAATAGAAACAGTCATTAATAATTTCCCAACCAAAAAAAGCCCAGGGCCAGTTGGCTTTAGCACGGAATTCTACAGGACCTTCAAAGAGGAACTAACACCAGTACTTTTCAAACTCTTCCACCACATAGAAACAGAAAGAACACTGCCAAACTCATTCTATGAGGCCACTGTCATTCTGATTCCTAAACCACACAAAGACCCAACAAAGAAAGAGAACTTCAGACCAATCTCCCTCATGAACATAGATGCAAAAATACTTAATAAAATACTAGCAAACCGAATTCAAGAACACATCAAAAGTATCATACACCATGATCAAGTAGGCTTCATCCCTGGAATGCAGGGATGGTTCAATGTACGAATGTCTATCAATGTAATTCACCACATAAACAAGATGAAAGAAAAAAACCACACGATAATCTCGCTAGATGCAGAAAAAGCATTTGACAAAATCCAACACCCCTTCATGCTAAAAGTTCTGGAGAGAACGGGCATACAAGGACCATACCTAGAAATAATAAAGGCAATATACAGCAAGCCAGTAGCCAACATCAAATTAAATGGAGAGAAGCTTGAAGCATTTCCTCTAAACTCAGGGACAAGACAAGGATGTCCATTTTCACCATATCTCTTCAATATAGTACTTGAAGTCCTTGCTAGAGCAATAAGACAACTAAAGGAGATCAAAGGGATAAAAATTGGAAATGAAGTCAAATTATCCCTATTCGCAGATGATATGTTAGTATACATAAGCGACCCCAAAAACTCCACCAAAGAACTCTTACAGCTGATAAACAACTTCAGCAAGGTGGCTGGATACAAAATTAACTCAAAAAAATCAGAAGCCCTTCTTTATACAACAAACAAATATACCGAGAAAGAAATAAGGGAAACAACCCCCTTCACAATAGCCACAAACAACATAAAATACCTGGGGGTAACCCTAACCAAGCATGTAAAGGACCTATACAACAAGAACTTCAAGCCCCTGAAGAAAGAAATGGTAGAGGCCTTTAGAAGATGGAAAGATCTCCCATGCTCATGGATAGGTAAGATCAACATAATAAAAATGGCTATCCTACCAAAAGCAATATATAGATTTAATGCAATTCCTATCAAAATACCAACACAATTCTTTATAGACCTGGAAAAAGCTATTCTCAACTTTATATGGAACAACAAAAAGCCCAGAATAGCTAAATCAATTCTGTACAATGAAAAAACATCTGGAGGTATCACCATCCCAGATTTCAAGCTGTACTACAGAGCAACAGTAATAAAAACCGCATGGTACTGGTATAGAAACAGAACAGTGGATCAATGGAATCGAATTGAAGACCCAAACATGGACCCACACACCTAAGGCCAACTAATCTTTGACAAAGAAGCCAAAAACGCACAATGGAAGAAGGACAGCATCTTCAACAAATGGTGCTGGTCCAACTGGATGTCCACTTGCAAAAGAATGAAATTAGACCCATACCTATCACCTTGTACAAAACTTAATTCCAAGTGGATCAAAGACCTTAACATAAGGCCAGCCACACTAAAGATACTAGAAGAAAAAGTAGGAGAAACCCTCGAACTCATTGGCACAGTTGACACCTTCCTGAACAGAACACCAACAGCTCAGGACCTGAGATCAACAATCAGTAAATGGGACCTCATGAAATTGAAAAGCTTCTGTAAGGCAAAGGACACTATCATTCGAACAAAACGGCAACCAACAGACTGGGAGAAAATCTTCACCAACCCCACATCTGATAGAGGGCTATTATCTAAAATCTACAAAGAATTCAAGAAACTAAAAGCCACTTGGTTTCTTAACCAAATAATCCAATCAAAAAATGGGAGATGGAGCTAAATAGAGAATTCACAAAGGAGGAATCCCTAAGGGCTGAGAGACACCTGAAGAAATGTTCAACATCCTTAATCATCAGAGAAATGCAACTCAGGACGACCCTGAGATTCCACCTAACACCTGTTAGAATGGCTAAGATAAAGAGCTCAAATGATAGCGCATGCTGGCGAGGGTGTGGAGAAAGGGGAACCCTACTCCATTGCTGGTGGGAGTGCAGGCTTGTGTAACCACTATGGAGGTCTGTCTGGCGATATCTTAGAAATCTAGGAATAACCTTGCCTCAGGACCCAGCCATACCACTTCTGGGTATACACCCAAAGGACCTCTCACGGAGACATAGGGAAGTCTCCTCATCTATGTTCATAGCAGCCTTATTTGTAATAGCTAGAAATTGGAAACAACCCAGATGTCCCTCAACTGAAGAATGGATTAAAAAATTGTGGTACATCTATACAATGGAATATTACTCAGCTATCAGAAACAATGAAATCATGCAATTTGCAACCAAATGGATGGATCTAGAGGAGCTCATCCTGAGTGAGCTAATCCAGTCTCAGAAGGATGCACATGACATCTATTCACTTACAGTAGGATTTTAACTATATCGTACAGGATATCTGTACTACAACCAACACACCAAAAGGAACATGGACATAACTTTTTTTTTAATCTTTTTCTTTTTCCTTCTTTTTTTCTTTTTTCTTTTTCCTTTTCCCTTTTCTTTTTCCTCTCTTTTTTTGTGGATATTCTTTGTTTTTGTGGGTTTGTGTGTTTGTTTGTCTTTTTTTTAGTATTCCCCCAGTAGCAAGGAGACACCTTTCACTGGCAGTACTGCCTCATAGGCCCCTGGAGAATGAAGAGGCTCTTGGCCCTCATATGACTCATGATCTGTGGTGAGAGACTGTTAGGCAGGGACACTCCATCCCAGAGGAACAAGACGGAAGGGTCAGGGTGTAGAGCATGGGAGGGTGGGGCTGGGAAGCGGGAAAAGAGGACAATATGATAAGGATGTAACCTGAAGCAACAAACAAATAAATTTATTAACAACAACAACAAAAAAAAGGCAGGTGGCAGGGCTGAAACACTGTGAATGGAATAGAGGATACAACCATTCGGCCTGGTTTTGCAGACCTCCAGGTGTCGAGAGACGAGGAGCTAAGGTAAAATACAAGAGAATTTTGGTATTGGCCCATGCCTTTGACTTCAGCGGAGTCGGGGGGAGCACTGTAGAGTTGGTGGTCTTATATATTCTGGAGTCATACAGAGCATGGTGGTGAGGGTGCATACTCTTGGTCCCACCATTCAAGAAAGTACACCCTTGGTCCCAGCTCCTAGCACACTGGAGACAGAAACGGGCAGATCCCGGAGCTCAGTGTCAGCCTGATGCAGGGTAAACTCTAAATAGAGAAAGACTTCGATCCAGGAGTGGTGGAACACATCTTTGATCCCTTCAGATGGGAAACACAGGTCTCTGATCACAATAATTAGAGTTCAGAGACACACACATGGGATTTGGCGGGACCTAGGTTTGGAGATTACTTACAAAAGCCTTCTCGATGCAGGTAGATTGTCCTTTGGGATCTCAAAATATATACACCAGAGCTGGATTAGCTCCAAGGTGACAGAATGATTTCTTCTTTAACCTGGATTGAAAGATAACGCTTTGTATGTTGTCGGAAGGCCAAATTTGCATCAGGAGAAGTACTACCTAGCCCCCGCCCCTAAAAAAAAACAAAAAACAAAAAAAAAGAGGGCAATTGTCCCAGGGTTGGGATTGGGGCAGGGCTCTTTTCTTATCTTTCCAGGAGAATCGAAGCGTCCATTAGGGGAGCCCGGGGACTGCTGGACATTGGAAACCTCAGCAGAGAGCAGAATCAGGCACCAAGGAGGACGAGTGACCCAGTTGATTCTGCCTGGCAGACTTCCTCAATAGCTGCCTCCATCGGGGGCCTGCAACCACCACAGCAATCCAATGTCGCTGGGACCGTTCAGCTCTACACAATGTCCCGGCAGGAACCTCAGTGAAGCCTGCAAGATCAGCTTCTCCCTACAAACCCCTTAGGTCATCTAAACAGCTGAAAACAGAAGGACTGAACATAAAAGGAGTGTAATAACATTTTTAACCATTTTTTCCATTTGAGTTCGGGCCCCAAACAGGTCTACTACGACCCAAATCAGCAGGAAGTCACTTTAAGAGAGCGACTTCCCATGCCCAGAGGGTGGGGAAGGTGTTTCTCCGCCCTTCTTTTTGGTTATTTGAAGGATAACTGAAAACTCTGTTATGTAGGGGAAGAGACTACAAGCTGATAAATGGTCCTGTCTTAATGGGTTTTGGAGGTTAGCCCCAGGGAATTCCTACTTTTCCTTTTCTGTATCCTTCCTCCTCTCCTATGTAGGAGTGCATAGGCTTGAGAAAAATGAGATATACACATAGCACAGGAAGGTCCAAGAAGAATGGGCAGATTATTGAATATGCCCTTATACCTTTGTATATTGATACAAAATTATTAGTTTATTTTGCTAAAGTGGTATTGACCATTGTTTATTGTGCAAAAATAAGATTGTATTGGATTACATCGGTATTGATCTTTGTATATTGATACAAAATTAAGTTTATAGTTGGCCACAATGGTATTGACCCCTGTATATATACGTAATATTAAGATTGTATTGGGCTACATAGGCATTGATCTTTGTATATTGGTACATAATTAAGAGTATATTTAACCACAATTGAATAGATCTGTGTATATTGATACAAAATTAAAGGTAACGCTTCCTAATGGTATCATACCTAGAGATACTTAAAAATAAAATGTGAAGCTCTGACCTCTTGATACCAACCGTCTAAAACGGTCTAGGATAGTTAAGTAAAACAAACTCCTAGTCATGCAAACATGTCACTTTGTTAGCTACTATGACAGTCTATCACAGATATTCTCTAAACTACCAGTAATCATGTTGCTAAGAGACAAGCAACATTTGCTTATCTAAATACAAGAGATGGATAGGGCATCTTCAAAAACCCCAAGATCTGCAGAATATGGCATTCAAAGGTATTATCTTAAATCAAGATTTTCTTTTTTTTGATATCGAGACATATCAGTGCCTGACAGCACCCCCTATTCTACTCCAAGTAGAAGATAAGCATCAAAGAACCTCCACTGTAAGATGGTTGAGTTAATTAGTGGCAAGCCTATCTCTTGGCATGAAAAAACCCCTTGCACCAACTGCAGACAGACTGCTGTCCAAAAAGGACAAAACTTGGTAGCAGGGAAGTCGACAGCCAAACTCTGCCAAGACAGGTTAGGTAAGTCCTTCATAATCCCTGCTCTACAACAAATGTCTGTCATAGAAACAGGACCCAAAGGCTGAAGACTGATGCAGGAATGTATGGAGAGAAAATGGGAACTGTCCAGGCAGTCATTGGTATGTCCTTTCTTAGTTTTGGAAGCTGCAGGCCCTGCACTTCCTATATAAGCAGATATATTTATCCCTCTCAGGTCTCTGAGGTGGTTGAAGAATAGACAGCTAGAGTCTCATAGCTAAATTTTGAGTTGTTTAGGAATCAAGAGGGTGTTATAGATCTAAGAAGATACTCTTAAAAGTGTGTTGCAATTTAGTATGAATGTTGAGTCAGATATAGACCTTTAAACACATGGAGATGGTTAGATAGTAGAATGTTAAAGTCAGGGGCCAAATATGTATAAACTGGACATTGGGAAGGTATACTGGGCCATTTAACTCTCATAAATGTGGCATATTTATATCTGTTGTTTTGTATAGTATTTACTGTTATAAGAGAAGGAACCGTCTGTTGGACTGAAAGGGGAAACTTCTGGGGGGAAGAGGGAGGAAGGGTGGGATAGGAAGGGGGAATAGGGAGGGGTTTGTGACTGAGATGTAACTTGAAGAAAAAAAAATAAAGTATTTTTATAAAAAAAAAAAGAAGAAGAAGATGGAAAGATCTTCCATGATCATGGCTACGTAGGATCAACATAATAAAAATGGCCATCCTACCAAAAGCAATGTATAGATTCAAATCAATTCCTATCAGAATGCCAACACAATTCTTTATAGACCTGGAAAGAGCTATTCTCCATTTCATGTGGAACAATAAATAACCCAGAATAGCTAAATCAATCCTGTACAATAAAAAAACTTCTGGAGGTATCACTATCCCAGATGTCAAGCTGCATTACAGAGCAATAGTAATAAAAACAGCATGGTACTGGTATAGAAACAGACTAGTAAATCAATGGAATCGAATTGAAGACCCAGAAATGGGCCCACACACCTAGGGCCACCTTTATTTTTGACAAAGAAGCCTAAACCGCACAATGGAAACAGGACAGCATCTTCAACAAATGGTGCTGGTCCAACTGGATGTCCACTTGTAAAAGAATGAAATTAGACCCATACTCATCACCTTGAAGAAAACTAAAGTTCACATGGATCAAAGACCTTAACATAAGGCCGGTCAAACTAAATCTACTAGCAGTAAAAGTGGGAAAAACCCTCGAACTCATTGGCACAGGTGACAACTTCCTGAATAGAACACCAACAGCTCAGGACCTAAAACCAACAATCAATAAATGGGACCTCATGAAACTGAAAAGCTTCTGTAAGGCAAAAGAAACTGTCATTCGAACAAAACGGCAGCCTACAGACTGGGAGAAAATCTTTATCAACCCCACATCTGACAGAGGGCTAATATCCAAAATCTACAATGAACTCAAGAAATTAAATTCCAAGAAACCAATAATCCAATCAAAAAAATGGGGAACAGATGTAAATCGAGAATTCACAAAGGAGGAATCCCTAAAGGCTGAGAGACACTTGAAGAAATGCTCAGCATCCTCAATCATCAGAGAAATGCAACTCAAGACGACTCTGAAATTCCATCTCACACCTGTGAGAATGTCTAAGATCAAAAGCTCAAATGACAGCACATGCAGGTGAGGGTGTTGAGAAAGGGGAACCCTCCTCCATTGCTGGTGGGAGTACAGGCTTGTGCAACCACTATGTAGGTCAGTCTGGCTATATCTTAGAAAAGTTGGAATAGATTTGCCTCGGGACCCAGCCATACCACTTCTAGGTATACACCCAAATGACTCCTCACCGAATTAGAAGGAAGTTTCCTCATCTATGTTCATAGCAGCCTTATTTGTAATTGCTAGAAACTGGAAACAACCCAGATGTCCCTCAACCGAAGAATGGATTAAAAAACTGTGGTACATCTACACAATGGAATATTACTCAGCTATCAGAAACAATGAAATTATGCAATTTGCAGCCAAATGGATGGAATTAGAGAAGCTCATCCTTAGTGAGATAACCCAGACTCAGAAGGATGAACATGGCATCATTCACTTATAGAAGGATTTTAACTATATAATACAGTATATCTATACTAAAACCAATGCACGAAAGGGAACATGGACATGACATAGACTTTTTTTTTTTGTTTGTTTTTTAGTTTTCTCTCCCTGGCAATAAGACACTTTTCAATGATGGTACTGCCTCGTAGGGCCGCAGTGTATGAGGAGGCTCTTGGCCCTAATGTGACTTCTGATCTTGGGGGAAGGACTGTTTTGTAGGGACACTCCACTCCAGAGGAATGGGATGGAAGTGTTAGGGGGTAGAGGGTGGGAGGGCAGGGCTGGTTAGGGGGGAAAGAGGACAATATGATGGAGGTGTAACCTGAAGCAACAAATAAATAAATTTATTTAAAAAAAGAACAAAAAAAGAAACACTGGCGTAGATGAGGGATATTTTAGGTCTGTGGCAATAGTCTCCTCTATGCTACAGAAGTGACTACACACATACCATTAATAAAAAGGTGAAACTATGTTCAATAAATTCTTATCTCAATATGAAAAAAGAAGTAAAAGACAAAAACTGGTGCTAAGGATGCATGGAAACCATATGCTATAAGAAGAACTGTAGAGAGCTGCGAAGTGCCGTGCCCTAAAGATGGCGCTGGTCTCCGCCTTCCACCAGCCCGACGGTGAGCACTATCTGTGATAATAAGTTCATATTTGGCAAAGACCGCTGATCTGGCTTGCTTCCGCATACGTAGGCCTCTAAGATAGCACCACTTGGCTTTACTTGACTGGCTGTGCATTTTAGTATTTAGTCTGTGGGTTGGGTCTGCCCAGGCATTCGGAATTCAGAAGACTGTTTTCAAGGGACCTGAATAAACTGCTGGAGAAGAGCTTTTGTGTGTTGTGTCATCCTTGCTGGTCGAGGGGGATGCGACAAAGTGGTGGCCCGTACAGGGACCCAGAAAAGACTCAGAACTCCTGCAGTCAGGGGCAACGTGTTGGTAAGTTCCTGGGATAAATCAGGACAATAAAGTTTCACGGAAATAGCGAACACAAGGTAAAGTTTCGCGGAGATAGCGAACAAAAGGTAAAGTTTCGCGGAGATTGCGAACAAAAGGTAAAGTTTCGCGGAGATAGCGAACAAAAGGTAAAGTTTCACGGAGATAGCGAACAAAAGGTAAAGTTTCGCGGAGATAGCGAACGAAAGGTAAAGTTTCGCGGAGATAGCGAACAAAAGGTAAAGTTTCGCGGAGATAGCGAACAAAAGGTAAAGTTTCGCGGAGATTGCGAACAAAAGGTAAAGTTTCGCGGGAAGTTGCGAAGTATAAGTTCTCCGGGAGGGAGCAATAAGGACCTCGGTAAATAGGCAATAAGGTCTCCGGGAGGGAGCAATAAATTTCCGTGATTCGGACGAGTAGAAGACACAACTGGCAGAGCAAGGTGAGGAAAGCAGAGAGTGCCTCACAGAAATGGAGCGAATGCTGGCCTTGCCTTTATCAGTTGCTGGGAGAAGCTTGGGAGAGGTCTTGGATTTTGCCTGGGAGCAAAGTACATTGCAGGGAGGAGCACGGCTTATTTGGAGACTTGTTCGGAGTTGTTTAGGAGATCAGAGATATTGCAAGGCAGTGGAAAAAGGACAAAAGGCATTAGAACAGTTAAAAGAAGAGCACTTGGTCAAATCTGGGAAAGATACTTTGGAAGAGGATAGCTCAGAGTCTAAAGAGGAACTTAAAAGGTTAACAAAGAAAATGGAGAAGTCATCTTTGAGGAAGAGTTCTGACTGCACCCGGATAGAGCCTTCAGGTCCGGGGCCACCTGTGCTGGCCCCGCCTTCATATAATGAGACTTCCCCTCTGAGTGATCCTAGTGGGAAGTCATTCTGTCCAAATGTCTGGAGAGAAGTGAGACATGAGCTGTACTATCCTGGCTTTCAGGATGGAGGGGAAAGATCTGAGCAAGTAGACAGTGAAAAGGAAAGTAACAAAGACGAAAGATTTGAGCAGGCAGACAGTGAAAAGGGAGGCAAAAAGAAAGTTCCTCTCTATCCCGATCTTAGAGATTTTAGAGATTTTAGAGATCTTGAGGACTCAGAGAGCACGGATTCTGAAGGAGAGCTACACGCTCTACTAGAACAGTTGGAGAGGACTGTTATTAGAAAAAAGGAAAAAAAAAAGGTAAAAGAAAAGGGCATGTCGGCGGCAGTCGGTGTGGGTGGAGCTGTTGCTATGGTGCCTGACACGTCAGCGGCAGTCGGAGTGGGTGGAGTCGTTGTTACAGCGCCTTCAGCCACGCTGGCGGCAGCTGGTGTAAACAAAGCCATTGCCATGGCGCCTTCAACTCTTCCCCCATATCCAGAAGCCACTCAGACAGAGCAGCCAGTTCAGTCCCTGAAAGTAGGGAGATCTTTCTGCCCGGGGATGTGGACACAAGTAAGAACAGAATAGAACATTATCCCACTGCACTTGCTGCTTTAGCCTTGAATGGTATCCAACAATGCTTGCAGTCTTTTGGAGTTGCTCCTGCCAGTATAATAGTGCCTTATTCCAGTTATCAAATTAAGATTTTGTGTGGCACTGTAGATGACTGGGCAATATTGCAATGTAGCTTTGAAGGAGTGATTGATAACCATTATCCTAAACATCCATTGCTATCATTTTTTAAGGAGCACCCAGTGCTATTCCCTAAGGTTACTTCAGCAGTACCACTTCAAGGGTCACCAAATGTGTTTACTGATGGCTCAAAGACAGGCTGTGGAGCCTATTTGATAGAAAGACAAGAGCCCGTGTTATGTCAATTTCAACCGGGCTCCCCCCAAATAGTAGAGTTGAAAATAGTAATTGAGGTGTTTAAAAGATGTCAATTTGCATTCAATTTGATTTCAGATTCAGTTTATGTGGTCAACGCAGTGAAAGTATTAGAATTAGCAGGTCCTATTAAGAATAGTACTACTGTATGTGCCTTATTACAAGAATTACAAGTTTTAATCTGGCAGAGAAAAAGGTGTTTTTATATTCAACATATCAGAGCACATACAGGATTACCTGGACCATTAAGTGAGGGTAATGATAAAGTTGATCAATGGACCAGGATGGAATGCATTTTTTGGAGCTCATTCCTGGACCAAGCCAGACAGTTTCACCAATTATTTCATGTAAATGCAAAAACTCTACAGCAAAAATTCCATTTGTCTAGAGCAGATGCTAGACAAGTAGTTTTGGACTGTCCTCAGTGTGTGATTCATCATCATCCTCCCAGTGTGGGAGTGAACCCTAGAGGGTTGTTGCCACTCAAAATCTGGCAAATGGACGTTACCCACATTAAAATATATTCATGTATCTGTGGATACCTGCTCAGGTATCATACATGCTACACCTATGAGTGGAGAAAAGGCTCGCAATGTCATAGGACATTGCTTAGAAGCCTGGGCTGCATGGGGAAAACCACAGCAGCTGAAAACGGACAATGGACCAGCCTATACGGCTCAGTCCTTTGTCTCCTTCTGCAACCAGATGGAGGTACAGCTTAATCACGGATTACCATACAATCCTCAAGGACAAGGAATTGTGGAGCGTGCTCATTGCACCTTGAAAGAATGCTTGCAAAAACAAAAAGGGGGAATAGGCCAAGGCCGTACCCCCAAGGAGAGAATATCTTTATCCTTATTTACTTTAAATTTTTTCAATTTGGATGCTCAAGGCCGCTCAGCAGCGGACAGACATCAGGATTCCCATGGTTCACCTAAAAGCATGGTGAAGTGGAAGGACATTCTGACAGGCTCGTGGAGGGGGCCTGACCCCGTGCTAACATGGGCGAGAGGGTCTGTTTGTGTTTTTCCTCAGAATCAACAAGATCCAGTGTGGGTGCCTGAACGCCTTGTGAGGAAGATTCGTCATGAAGACCTTCCTAAGGATCCTGGTGTTAGTAGCAGTGAGTATGTCAGGAGCGCAGAGCAGTTTGGGTTCAACAAGATTATTTTTCCTTTAGCCCCATGATTAGTAATATAGTGAATAAGTCTTGTACAGGAATGCTTGATATATCTACTAGGGATCCTCAGCAGACTGCCACCAATCCTTTTGATTTGTGGCTTTTGTGTGGAGTAAATGGAAGTTGCATGGACTTGGGACCTGTCATTATGCTTGGGGGAGGAATTTATCAAAGAGGTAATTTTTCCCTAGGGTCTGCTACCAGATTGGATTTCTCTAGTGGTAGTGGCTCTGGTACTTGGAATTCTTTGTTTCATTCTTACCGCAATAAGACCTTTTTAGCTTCGCCAGTGTGTCTCTGGCCTCCTTTTCTGTGGATTGTAAGTAATGGGAGTGCATCCTTGGGTGAAGAAAAGTTAGTATGCACTCCGGGCACATGTTTTTATGCCCTATGCTGGAATGCCACAGTCTTTCCTGTGGCTGTGGTGACTAGAATGCCTCGATATGTACCAGTTCCTGTAGAGGCTCCTAATACCATGATGCTATTCAGGTTTAAAAGAGATTTTGGCATCACTGCAGCTATTGTTACTGCTATCACTGTTGCTGCTGTGGGAGCTACTGCCTCAGCTATTTCCTTGTCTAGTTCTATACAGACTGCCAATGCCCTGAATAACATCTCAGCCACTGTGGCACAGGCATTGGATACTCAGACCTCTATGAATTCTCATCTCAAAGGAGGTCTTATGATAGTTAATCAATGCATAGATTTAATACAAGAACAGATTGATTCTCTTTGGCAACTAGCACAATTGGGGTGTGAGTGGAAATTGCAAGGTTTGTGTGTTACTTCCGTGCAATATCAAAATTATACAAAAGCTGCTAATTTGTCTAGACAATTGTCAAAGTTCCTCTTACAGGATTGGTCGGCTGAATTTGAAAATTTGATGAGAGAGCTGAGACCGACAATCGTCCACATCAATTCCACTCGGGTGGATCTGAGCCTGGCTACTGGCTTGACTTCTTGGATACAGACGGCTATGGTTCATCTTAAGGAGTGGGCGGGCGTAGGCTCTTTGGCGATACTAATGATACTATCCTCTCTGGTTTGCCTATGGTGCATCTACAAAATGAGTACCACACAAAAGCGTAATGCAGCCATGATTATACAAGCCCTTGTCGCCATTGAGGCGGGCCAGTCCCCTCAGGCATGGCTTGCTGCCGTGAAGTAAATCTTCACTAGCATAGTCCCTGCCCACTGAGGTATTCGTTCCACGGATATTAGGGTCTGGCAAGTTAGTGACGGAGTTGACGGGTAAGTCTCGGCCACCTAAGACAGGGCAGTCCCGAGTGGGGAGGCTGACCCAGAGACGGGTAAGAGTTTGAGCACCGCCCTCCTACAGGCCCAGGTCCACCGTGAGATCCCCAGATAGAGGGATTACGAAGCCTTTCCAGGGACTTTTACCAACTTTAGAAAAAATAAAAAAGGAGGAACTGTAGAGAGCTGCGAAGTGCCGCGCCCTAAAGATGGCGCTGGTCTCCGCCTTCCACCAGCCCGACGGTGAGCGCTCTCTATGATAATAAGTTCATATTTGGCAAAGTCCACTGATCTGGCTTGCTTCCGCATACGTGGGCCTCTAAGATAGCACCACTTGGCTTTACTTGACTGGCTGTTCATTTTAGTATTTAGCCTGTGGGTTGCATCTGCCTGGGCATTCGGAATTCAGAAGACTGTTTTCAAGAGACCTGAATAAACTGCTGGAGAAGAGCTTTTGTGTGTTGCATCATCCTTGCTGGTCGAGGGGGATGCGACAAAGAACAAGAACTGAATTATGTTATTTTCAGGATAATGTATATAACCAGAGTTTAACACTTTAAGCAAATACGTCAAACACTAAAAGAGAAACCACAGTTTCTCTTATTTGTGGACCCTAGGCTTTACATAGATAGACAAAAATAATACAAATAAATAATTCATGAAAAAGAATGGAGACTGGAGGAATAAATAAGAACAGTGGGGCAAGTAAAGGAGGAGGGAGAAGGGGAGTGAAGTTGGCCAAAGTACACTGTGTAATTATATGAAACTGAACTTATCAAATCATCGCAACGTAAGTGAGTATAAATCCCAAAATTTAGTATGTAAAAGAGGAAAAACAAAGACACCTAGACTCTGTTTTACTTTTCTAAAAACTTAAATAACAGTTTTTACCTTTAAGGTTTATTTATTTATTTTTTCATGTGTCTTCATGCTTATCTGTATATCTGTATGTGTCTATCTTTCTGGCAGATGCCCAAAGAAACCAGGAGAGGGTTTCAGATGTCTTGGGACTGGAGACAATCAGTTTTGAGCTACCAAACATGGGAACCACTTGGGTACTCTGGAAGAGCAGGGCTCTTAATGAATGAGCCACTCCTACTTCTCTGAGATAGCATTTTTTTAATCAGTTGAAACAGATCTAATCTAAAGAGCCTGTGATGACTAATATCTAATATCATTTGTCACCTTGACAAGGTCTAGGAACATCTGTGAGACATGTCACTGAGCATGCCTGTGAGGGATTATCTATACTGGATTAATGGAGGTGAGATGATACAGCCTAAATGTGTGCAGCACTATCCCATGGACTGAGTGACCAGGCTGAATAAGAACAAGAATGTTAGCTGATCCCCAGCATTTACTTTCCTGTTTCTGGACTGACTATGAATGTGATGTGACCATTTGCCTCATGCTCCTAGTGTCATCTCTTGCTTTCCCCTCAAACTGTAAGTTGAAACAAGTCTTTCCTTCCACATGTTGTTTTGGTCAGGTACTTTGTGGAGGCAATGGGTGAAGTGACTAACATGGAGCCTTATCCATGTTTCCATCCACAACGCCCAGCCTGAGTCCCTCTTAGATGTCCTTAGGATGCAGATGGGTAAAGGCATAAGCTCCCTGTGAACTAGGGGATTTTGAGTACTGCTCTGATCTTCCTCTGGGTTGCTGTCTTTCTTGCTTCTCTGCTGGAGCTTCCTGCTCAGCAAGATGTTCAGAAATTACAAGGAGACCTTCTTCCCCCACCCCCACTGTAGAGACATAAGTGTTAATTTTAATTGATTTTCAAATTGGTTTTCAATAGTAAGGTAAAAATGTAATTCTAAAGGACTTATACTGTTCCAAAGCCTTTACTATCTTACAGCTTGTCAATTTATGTCCAGTCATAATTCTTCCTTACCTAACATAGCTCTATATTTGTGACCTCAGATATTAAACTAGCTTTATGGCTAGTTTGTACATTATTGCTCAAGAGCAAAGAAAACAGGGGAGATTCAGTTAACTATTCTCACTACCAGAGATTTTAAGTTACCACATCCTACAAAACATAGTGAAGGACACAACTGCAAAGCAAACAGTTTATAATTCCAATGCACTCCAAGGTCCATGTCCCAGATCCACTGATATCAGGATGTAATCTCAGATGTCAATCACTGAGCTCTGTCATGGTTGGTTTTCATTGTCAACCTAACACAATCCAGAATCATTTGGGAAGAGAGTCTCAATTAAGGGTTGTGTAGAAAAATTGAGCCTTGGGGTATTATCTTGATTAAATTAGTGGAGGTGGGAAGAGTCGTACATTATGGGAAGCATCATGCTGCCCTTGAACTGTGTAAGAGTAGAGAAGGTTAGATGAACACTTGCAATCATGTTAATTCTTTCTTCTCTGCTCTTGACTGTGGATATAGCTAGCTGCTTCAAGTTCCTATGTCTTGACTTTCTGGCAGTGGTGGACTGTAATCTAGAATTGTGAGCCAAAATAAAACCTTTCTCCTTAAAGTGGGTTTTGTGGGTATTCTATTACGGCAACAGAAATGCAACCAAGACAAACCCCTTATTCAATCACATGACCCCAACGACCATGTCTTCTTAGGTTGAGTGTGTCTTATCGTTTCTTGACCAATCTGGATCACAGATCTCTTGAGATATATAATGTTCCAACATTGATGGAATCCTGGCCAGGGCACAGGAATAGGGATCTTGAAGGAAGTAATCTATTCTTGCATTTAAGGAATCTTGATTGGACTATGTATGATGCAACTCAGTGAATTCTTAGAACTATGGGTGCACTGTTGGAGCAGACAAGCGCAGATGGCTGGGAATACTTTCTTAAAGAGGAGTTCACTGGGGGTATTAAAAAGGGTGGGAAGAGAAGAGCATCCTATGAAGCATGAACATCAGGAGTGGAAGAGTCACAGAATGAAACTACCTGGAAAAAGAAATCTGTGTATATGTGAGGGGACATGTGCAAGTCCAACAGTGTGTGCACCTGAGTTAGAGGCTGACATGTATGGAGAGCAGTGGGTAAGAGGGTATATAGGTGTGGGTATGTGAAGACAGAAGCTGCATACATCCATGGGTGCTAAAATGAAGAGTACTGAGGGATCAGAAGGAACCAGCATGACCTGACGGCCACTTCCTCTATCTCCTTGCTTAGCTCTTATAGTTATCAGACCTCGATCCTTATAGAAAACAGCACACTAAATGTAATGGTTACTCTTCTCATAGTGTGACAAAATACCATATGAAAGCAATGTAGACATTTGGTTTGGCTCACAGTTTGAGGTACAGTCTACCACAGCAAAGAAGGCGGAAGAGTGAGGAGGCTGATCACACTGTGTCCACAGTCAGAAAGCAGGGGAAAGATGCATGCTGGTGCGCAGCTCACTTTGTCCCTTTAATTTAATCTGGGGTCCCAGGCCATGGAATGGTGGCATCCATGTGTTCATGCCAGGTATGAGTTGTGTCCTGTGGAGAGGTCCTTAAATCCAATCAGGAAGTTGTTGGTTACCCCTGTTACAATCATGCCATAATGACCCTGTGGGCATATTTTGCCAATCCAATTTCTATTGTAACTCACAGGCTTTGAAACTAAGGTGTAGTTATTTTTCTCCTCCAATTTCCTGGATAAAACCCCCATGCACTTGTGATTTTTTTTTTTTTAAATTAGAGTTAAGTAAGCAGTTCAGAGCCACCATGTCTAAGTCTTCCTGTGTTCACCACTTGTGTCTCTGTCTTTGTATAGATATTTTTTCTTCTTTCCATACCAGTCCCATCTTTCTATCTTACTTTTATTTCCCTGACATTTCCTTTCATCTAAGGCCATGTAGTTGCCGTAGATTTCTCTTAGTTGATCCATAGGGTGACCTGGTAAGTAGCTCATGGTGTCTCTATAGTCCTGTGAGTGCTCATCTGTATTTGTCACCATAAAAATCTTACCAAAATCTTACCAAGGGCCAAACACATGGTCAATCAACTCCAGTCAGTACTTTCAGACAAGCTCTGTTTGCTTTTTGAGAGAGCATATAAGGACAGGTATTCCCCAATAAGCAAGGTATGAGTTACTGAGCAACTTTAGCAGAGCTGGACACAAGGAAGTCCTCCTTATGAAACTTTGAGAGAAAATCTGGCCTTGCCATTTTCTTCTTCAGTAATTTCTTCTCTGTGTGTGTGCATGTGTGTGTGTGTGTGTGTGTGTGTGTGTGTGCGCATGTGTGTGTGAACATGCATGTTGTGTGTGTTTGTGCGTGCGAGCATGTGGATACACATGTACAATTATGCATGTGGAAGCCAGAGATAAGCATCATATTTTGTTACCCAGGAGACATCTATCTAATTTTTCAGATAGGGTCCCTCAATGGGACTTGACCCTCACCCAGTGTCTAGAGCCGTCTGGGAAGTAAGCTGCAGAAATCCACGTGTCTCATTTTCTCATTGCTGGGATTACAACTGTGTGCCCCATGCCCAGCATCAGTATATGGTGTCTTGGTGATCAGGCCTGGGATCTCATGCTTTTATAGAAAGTATTTACCACTGTACAGTCTTCTCAGTCATCACTGTTCCTAGCCAACACCAGAAAGTACCCATTATTATTGGGCTCCCTTTAAAGTGACTGGACTTGTCCTAGTCTGTGTCAAAGGGCCCTGCCCTAGGCTCTCTCAGGTTCTGATTTGAGGCGAGACTGTCCATTTGTGTCTCATTTGGAAGGAGGCCATGGGATTAGTCTCAGAGAGCTGCCCTCAGGCACACTCAAATGCAAGCTTTACAGAGGATCTAAAAGCTGCTCTTTGAACTACAGAGCAGAGGCCTCCGGAAGCCTGAGGGTTGGCGGCCCACAAGTCCAGGAGAGAGTTTAAAGCTCGAAGCCTTATACCCAATTAAATACAATCAGTTTGGCCAACGTCCTGAAAATGTTTTTTTTAACAGGAAGGAATAAAATATGCCTTGCCAAAAGTCTCTTCTTGTGACCAGCGTGAACTTAATTACACTTTCTGGCACTGCCAAAAGCCCTGGACCAGAAAATTCACTTAATTAGAAACAAAAACAAACCACGGTGTTCCACAGAATGAGTTAAGATGCTAGAGAGAGACAGCATGAAAAACAAAATTTGTAAGGAATGTCCACAGGCTAGCCTAACTCCTGGTTCAATGTGAGGGCCTTTCATAAAGGAATAAGTTGGGGAACTATGGAACAGTGCACCCCAAGAATGCTGTGCATGTACACAGGCGCCATCTCCCACACACATGTGCACAACATAAACCTCACATACATATAGACACGCCCAACAAAAGTAAATATACAAAATAAAAATGAACCATCCTCAGGTTGGTTCAGAAGTCATGGAAGAATAAAGGAAATGGAGCCTTGCATAGCTGTCTGGTGTTAAATGTTTCTGAGTCCCTGGTTACTTGGTGCATAGTGGTTGTGTTTATGTTGAGCATGTATGAAGACCATAATCACATTCATCATTTATTAGCATGTCTATAAGCTGTCCTCACAACTGTGCATTCTGCTAAGGCAAGTAAAGCACTTGAGCACACACTCCATAGCAATGTAAAGATGTGTTGATTAGCACAGATATTAATGTACTTATACAGTACCTTTTATGGTACAGTTATCTATACTTGTTTAAAAAGTTTAAAGTGCATCTCTCTTTTTTCCTTCTTAAGTAACAGATAAAGCTCATTTGACTCCATATGCCTCCCATTGCAGGCTGAGCACTTCCAGTCAGCTTACAAACTTCATGTTCTTTATCAAGGTTATCTGGCTTCTTGTTTTGCTGTACTCATTTGTACCTCTGTGCTAGTCACATGTGACTCTTTTTTTGCACAAAGAGATCTTTCCTACCCTGAGAATCCAGGGGCACCAGCTTCTATGCCCTTCTCAGTCCTGTGTGCAGCCCATCTCTGCAGTAAGTCTTTCCTAGAGTCTGTGGTAACCTCTGCATGCCTGTCAGCTTTGTAAACCAGGTTTGTTGTTGATGGTGGCTTTTCTGAGTCTATGACTATGTGATCAGCCTTTCTGCCACCACAATGTCTGTGTTTTACTTCTGGGTCCTTCATCACCAAGGGCTGCATTTGATGAGTAGTGGGTGGACTTGGAGATGGAGCTGGAAAGAGGAAGGAAAATGAAGCCTGAGTAATTTTATTCATTTGCTGCCCTTGTCTATGTAGCCCCTGCAATAATAGAGAAGACACTGAGGAGGAATCAGTAGTGAATACCAAAGACGAGGCTGAGCCCAAACACTGGAGGAAATGTCTTCAGTCCCAGTCCCAGGAGTAGGTACAGCATGAATGCCAACAGCAGAGTGACAGCCAGGGCTGCCTTTGAAAAGGAATGATCCCACAGATATACTATTCAGTAATCGAATCTCTTTGCATTTCTGCTCTGAGGAGAATTTCTGATTCTCAGTTCCCTCACTAGAGGTTCCTCTAGAGAAATCCATATTACAGAGCAGAATGGCTCAGCAGGTGCCTACATGTGCTTGCTACACAAGTCTGAGACCTAGGCTCACTTTCCACAGTGGGGAAGAAATGACTCTCTGGTCCTATCTTCTGACCTCTACACTTGATTTATGTCACATTTGCATCCTGCCGTTACACACACACACACACACACACACACACACACGATAGAAGAAAAATATATTTACGGAAACATAGAAGACAAAATCAATTTTAAAATATTCTGAAAGGTTAGGACTTACATTAGGACACATGATATCTTGATAGAAGAGAGATAAAATCGGAGTCCTGTGGACCCCCCCCCCCCCGCCCCCGGAGGGAACAAACACACCTTTACTGGAAACCAGAGATCATTCCACACTGACTCTAGACACTTCACACACAAGCCTCTCCCCAGTAGCTATGTTATGGCTCCTACAAGGGCTTTATGGTGATCTTGGGTGTCAGAGTTAACTTTGTCAACTTTGTCACAGCCTAGAGTCAACTGAAGAGGGAGTCTCAATTGAAGGCTCAGATAATACTGGCCTGTAGGAATGTCTGTTAGAGGTTGTCCTGATGTTTAATAGATGCAGAAGAGACAAGCTCACTGTGGTTGCATTGTTCCCTCCACAGAAAGGCCTGAGATGTGTAAGGAAGTTAGCTAAGCATGAGCCTATGAAGGTAGCCAGCAAGCAACATTCCTCCATGGTTTCTGCTTCAAGTACCTGCTTGAATTCCAGCCCTGACTTCCTTCCCTCAAAGATGGATTTTAATTTGTAAACTGAAATAGACGTTGGTTTTATTACCAACGTAATGGAGAATGAAAGGAGAGCACCAGGGAATTTACTTAAAGCTAACTTTTCATCTGGAATTTGAGGAAACATTTAAACCCCAGCTATTCATTCTCCTTATAACCCTGCTATTTCCGTTATACGCTATGCACACTCTCTGTCTCCCTCCTCCCCCTTACTCTTCTCTTCTGTGATCTTTACGTTTCCCTGTTTACTCTCCTTCTGCTTCTCTCATGGCCAGGTCCAGTCTGCTGGCCATGTCCAGTTCAGTACCTTCTCTCTCTCTCTCTCTCGATGCACTGGACTCTTTCAGGTGTCTTTGATGTTCTTCTCTCATATCTATAAAAACAAACAAATAACTCCAAAACAAAACAAGCAAACAAACAAACATCCTTCCCGTTAACCATACCATGGAGAGATCATGATGTCAGTTTATACAATAACCACACCCTGGGTTTCTTGACTTACTTCCATTCCATCATGGGAGTTGTTTCAGAAATCCTCCAAACGCATCACCTAACTTTCTTCTAATCCATATCACATTTGGTGGATTAAAGAGTCAGACAGAGTAGGTGCAAACTGAAATCAGTTTGTATATTAGATTCAAGTCTCAATCCTGTCACCCATTAGTGAAACAGTCTAGAAACTTTTCTACTTCATGTTCTAAGTGAGGGTCTCCAATGGAGTATGTGCTTAGGTCATTAGTACCCGTCAGCAAGTCTGGTCTGATTCATAGAATCTTGTTCCAGAGCCTTAATCCTACTACATTACCAGTCCCAGTTTAAGGTTATTGGAATTGCCTACAAATTGTGCCCAAACCAAGTATCTCGCTGAGCCAACAAGCAGAACCCTGTAGGAGTCTGACCATGCTCAGCAGCCAGAGAGAGTGATGCATGCATGTCTTGGCTTCAACTCACTGACCTGCACCATCCGGAGATCAAAAGTCAGACTCATAACAGGAAGTGCTTCTAAAATTACAGCTGTCTCCCTGAACCTGGCTTTCCTGTTATCTGTTCTTCTTGATGGGGTATAATTGAGGCAGCTCTGGTTACCAATGGTCAGGAGGAAGGTGACCTGCTAGAGAATCAATCAAAGAATAAGGTTTCTTTGTGCCTGCATGCTTCACAGATGGGGGTAGGGTTAGGCTGCCAGTTTTATAGCTGCAGGTCATGGTCTGCCTCTGCTTCCAGGGCAGATGTGAGCTTCTCACAGTGACTGTACAGAGGACAAGTGCCTTGCAGTTCATCTTGTTTTCCTCCCTGGGCTTTCTAAGCTTTCTCATCAGAAAATTCTGATAAATGCTTGGTGTTTTCTTTTGGTTCTTAGGCCAAGCCCTGGCCATGTGGGAGTCTATAATATGAGAGGGACAATAAAAGAGGTTTCCTGGTCCTCAGGAGTCCAACCTGCAGTCATAAGGGTCTCAAAAATGAGAGGGACAATAAAAGAGGTTTCCTGGTCCTCAGGAGTCCAACCTGCAGTCATAAGGGTCTCAAAAATGATTTTGTGTCTATATTTCATTTGGAGTAGGTTCCTAGGAAGTCAAATGTCAATGGATGTAAAAATAGATTTTTATTTGTTCCTTGAGTATCTCATGCATGTATAGAATGTGCTGTGATCTTATAGACTCTGCGTGCCTCCCTCTAGCACCTTCTAAATTCCCCCACAATCAAGTATATAATGCATCAGAGAAGAATCCTATCTTTAAACCCTATGGACAGTTTACACTAACTGTATAACTATATATATATATATATATATATATATATATATTGTTATGTACCATATAGAAGTTTTACATACATAAAAATGTATATACATTCTATACTATGTGTCTAATGTGAAATAAATATATAAAGTACAATACAATGTTAAGAGGAATTTGCAGCCTGGAAGAGGTGTTTTGTAAAGGAGAATTTGTCCACCAGTCATACTTCATGGTGCTGGTCTTCTACAGGCTTAGACCTAAGCTATGCGGCAGGAAGGGCAGAGCGGGCTACGTGGTACACACACACCTGCCTCCCTGGTGGTGCCCCTGTCATATTTCTCTTCTCTATTTCCTGTGAATGAAAAGCTCCCACCCTTTCCTTATGCCTTAGCCAAAAATCTATGCACAGGGAGAGCAAGGTACATATATATTTCCATGATAATCAGCACACTGTGCTGGGTTCTGCTACCACGTTTTTTAAAGGAAAGGATTATAAATTTTTAACCTAGTTCCCAGCTCAAAGCACAGACTTTGACTTTGACGTGATTCTCTGAATACTCAGAGCAAACTCCAATTCAATGTTTTGCCAAATTCTTTTTCACTTATCTGCCATTCACTGAATTCTTCCTACACACAGGCATCATACTACCTGCTAAAGTGCCAAGACTAACTATGATCTACATTCACCAGCTCTCACAGAGCTTGGGGGACATGGCAGTGTAAACATATAAGAATAAAGAAATCATTTGGACTCATACCACATGCTATGAGAACAAAGGCAATAGGGTTTTAAAAAATGAGTTATTTATTTTTATTTTATTTGCATTGGTGTTTTGTCTGCATGTATGTCTGCAGGAAGTGGTTGGATCCCTTGGAACTGGAGTTACAGACAATTGTGAGCTTCCAGATGGGTGCTAGGAATTGAACCCAGATCCTAGTCAGGTGGGTGCTGGGAATTGAAGCTAGTCCTCCTAACCACTGAGCCATCTCTCCAAGTCTCAACAATAGGTTTAAGAGTGGCTTTCATCAGGGTTTACTGGTATAAGGATATAACCATGAACCTGAGATCAGCACAATAATGAAGAATTTGCCTTGTGACTATTTAGGGAATGAACTTTCTGTTTGAGAATTGAACAAAGATGAAACAAAACATTAACCTAGGAAGATGAATAGAATTTTTGTGCTGGAAATGGATCCAGTATACCTTAGATCAAGGACTGTAGGCAATGGCTCATTCCTAACAGACTGGCAAGCTACATGAAGGGTTCGGATTCTATTTGGCAATGTTCAACCCCTGTAAGTTTTACTGCAAGAAGATCACATGACAGGAAGTGTAATGTCACACAACTGGCCATAATCACAGGTTGTATTCAAATCATGAACTACTCTGTCAGGTATCTTGTCCTCCTTGGACTGGAACAAGTGCATCTGCTTGTCCTATGGGGAAAAGCAAACAGCTGTGTACCAACACAGAACTAAACTCCTGGATCCTCTGGAATAGATAGGACATGTTATGATGGTACTTTAGATCATCAGCCCAGTGACACACTAAGGAGGTTGTAGTACTGTTTCCATGATGCCCACACGGGACAAGACAATCTTATCAAAACTCGTGAAGCTTTTGCACCTTAGAGAACAGCTTCATGGGCACCATGGCACTTAGTTTGAAGTGGGCTGTACAAACATTATTAATATCAGCTTGGAAATGAACTTAGGCCCAGAGATACATGAAGGGACATCAACATGGCTACTGAGGGATCTCCAGTTCCTAATTTTAAAAATGAGTGCTTTAAAGAAAGCCTCACAAAGAAAGCCCATTTCTGTGTCTGTAGTCAGACTGCAGTAGTTGCATTAAAAAACCAGTCATGTTCCCTGGGTGGTTATGATTTTTTAAGAGTAATAATGATCAACTCATTAACTGTGGCTGCCTACAAGCACTTTGATAAGATTCATGTACAGGCTACTGTTATTTAATGGATATTTATTTTAAAGTGGAAGCCACTCATGCATTCAGACTACAGCAAACTCTTCTGCTCCATCTCCATTAAATGGATATTGTATTATTTTCCAAAGCATGTGTGCAATAGAGGAGCACAAAAGTGATTCCAGGGAGTTGCAAAGCCAAGCTGAATGTTAACAACCAGGCTGTATATCTACTGACTTATCACAGAAACTCTGAGTGTCTAAATCAAACGGGTTGTTTTCTAAGCTGTAAGGTAAGGCATTGTTGCTTTATTCCAGTTCCTCAACCAAAGAGTTTTAGATGACCTAGAGTGGGTGTAGGAAGGAGTAGGGTTGTCACCTGGGAGCGTCTGAAGGTGCTGGTTCTTAGGCTGAGAACCCAGGAGAGAGACTATGTGAAGAAAGATTCCAAAAGATGAACCAGACATATAAAAACACTTGGTCAATAAGACCAAGGTCTAGTGCCAAAGGGGTCAGCATTAGGTAAAAGTATTCACAAGCTGGCAACAAGGACAGGCCCTGACAAGTGTCTAGGAGCCACAGTTCAGTCTACTCTAGGCCAGCTGGGTAGAGTGGGGTGATAATAAGATTGGCAAGGGAGTTCAGGAGACTATATACTGCATTCCAAGGGAGAGGGCAACTATCAATACAGAGTGCAGCTTGGAGAGCACGGTCATAGAATTTTTACAAGATTTCTATGGTGATGTTGGTCTGAAAAATATTGAGAACCACTCCCTCCCTATGTATGTATTTCTGAACCTGCGTTAAGCAGGTGGAAATGAGAGGTTGATGTGGAGTTAATGACCCAGGGGGCTGTAGCATGCCTGTTGCAGAATTCTCCACTGGATGAAAGAACTGCAGACACTGATGTTCACACTGTCTAAAGTCTGAAGAAAGGTCCTTGAAAGCATATCCCATCAGCATGCTCAGTACCTACCCATCCCTAGTTCTCTCTATTGGTTGGAAAACTTGTTGGCATGGATTATTTGTAGAGAAAACCCTATGTGCCAGAGGAATAGATGTGGCAGCTTAATCGATGCCCACAAGCTGCGTATCTAGATTGCTGTGCCCAAGGTCAAGATGCCCCGAGGAATATTCTATGTATCCCAGATGAATGTTCCACATACCCAAAGTCCCAACTGATGAGGTTTATCTCACTGAGTTATAAGTAAAGAATTTCCTTAACACAGTTTGTATCTTTTGTTAACGAACATAGGTTGCTCATAGGTGTTCTAGGGACCAAACTCCTATTTCTGGTTTCATAGTCCCTTCATTCACAGCCCTCAAGTTTGCTTCTTTGTCCTAGCAACACAGAATGAGGTGGAAGTGATGCAGGGCATCTGGAGGGCAAACCTGCGAATTTGTTGAACCAACCAGTCTAGATTCAAATCTCACACTGACTCTGTACAGAGATTCAGACATCTCCAAAACACAGCCCACAACCCCAAAGAGAAGGGTAGTAGAGCTATGAACCAGAGCTTTACACGTGCAGTCCATTCTGGCTGTTATGCCACACACAGGGTGGTTTTAAACAATGTGTTTGTTGCAGTTGTGGAAGCTAGACATTCAATACCAAACTGCTAGCAAATGCAGTGCCCAGTGAGGGTTTGTTTCCTGAGAGATGACATCTTCTCATGGGGCCTTTGATGAGTTGAAGGGTCACAAATGCTCTTGGCCATTTTTCTACCATATCTAACACTCTTCAGTGTTTCACCCCAAGGATTCAGTCTTTTTCCAGAGTCCTGTTTGTAAAACCATCACCCAGGAACTAGGTTTCAACATACAAGAGTCTGAGAAAGAGCTCTGGCTTTCACACATGGAGTTTCACACAAAGGTTTTCATGCACATGCTTCAACATGTAGGTTTTCACACAGGCTCACATGATTTCACAGGCAGGCTTTCACAGTGTTTCACATATATCATTACATTAAACCAAATGTGCATGAAGCATATTTAAGGTAGACACTCAAAAAGTTTAGTTTCAGGTATTTTTCTCTCTGTGCCTTTGATCTTTTCTTTTAGGGCTTCAGAGACACTTTAGTGGGTAAAAGTCAACCTCATGCAAGCATGAAGACCCGAGTGTAAGTCTCCAGAACCCACATAAAAGCTAGATGTGCAGAATCAGTGTCTGTAATCCCAGGATTCATACTACAGAGAAAGACAAGAAGCTCCTCTGGGGGTCAGGCCAATCAGCCTGGTTACAGAGCCAGGAACAACAGATCCTGCATCAAACAAGGTGGTGAGGACAGACACCTGAGGCTGTGCTCTCTTCTCAACGAATGTTTGTCGCTGCATTTACATAGGAATGTGTATGTACTCTCACACACACCAACATACACATTGTATGTACACACACATACACAAGCTTTTTATTTTGTCTATCTCTTTAACTGAGTTCTGGTCCTTGTTGGAAAATCTCAGCTCAGCCAATGAATCCAGGCTGTAGTGAACTCTCATTTTTAAACATCCTCAGACATGGTTCTTTCATGAGAATCCCCCCCCCTCCCCAAAGCAGTGGCAACTCACTTTTCACATACAAAACAAAAAAAAAAAAAAAAAAAAAAAAAAAAAGGAGGGGTGGGGGTTGGTTTTTATGCTGGCTGAAAAATCCAGACTGGAATCCTGACTGAACACATGAGGGTCATTGCCTATGGAGCGAGAGAGAATATGCATCAACCTGCCACAGTGCAAAGTAACACCCCATTTAGCAAACAGAGCAGAAATCTGCACCTTGCTGTAGAGCCAGTGGCGGTCTGTGTGGTGGGTCAGACTCCAGGCAAGCTGGAGCAGCTCTGTCTTCAGTTAAACAGACATCAAAATCCCAACGCCCTCTCTATCCACAGGCATAGTTTCTTATCAAGGTCCTCCACTCCTCAAAGACTTTATTTTTCTAACACAGCAAAAACAATAGCCCTTTCATTCAGGATTGGAATATTGCAGACCTAATAAAGGTGAGTGAAATCCTATCGCAGAGTGTGAGCGGGAACAACACGGGCCTTAAGTGTTTGAGCAGAACCGGCTTCATTTCACAATATCACAGGACGGCGGATGGAAAGATGACTCGCCAGTCTCGCACCTGGAGTGCAGTTGGAGTAATCCTAGCCTGCAGCACAGAGCAAGGCTCCTCTGCTGTTGCTGAACCCAGATCCCTGTGATGCCGGGGCATTGTTTCTCCAGCAGACATGGGGGCAGGGGCTCAATTCTTGTCTAGGCACCCACACGCAGACTCACGCCAGATTGTTCAGTGCTGAAGCCAATTTCCCAACAATACCAGGTGTTGTTTCTTCACCTGTGACTTCACTCTCTTTGGTATCAATGAGGAGAACCTGATCTACGCTGGGTCAAGTGGGGCTGAGACCCTGGTGAACTCTCTAAAGACCGAGTCTGCACGGCTGGACTATATGAGTGACAAGTGCAATAGGCTGTTGCTATGCCCACTTCCACTGGACTATCTTCATGACTTCACATGTTTCTGCCCCCTGAGCTCATCTTGGAGGCCTGTTGTCTCAGGTCATGGGATTCTAGGAGTGTTTCCTCCCCTAGTGTTAGCCTAAACCAGGTATATCCAACACCAGGCTGACACATGTAGCAACAGCTCTAAATGTGGTCCAACATATTTGTAGGCCGTAATATCATGTCATGTTCAAAGGTCAGACACTCAGGCCTGGATGTTCTCTGATGGCTGTCAGGTAAGTTCTCTTTAGGGTAGTAGGGCCTCTGCTTTGTATTGGCCTATACAACCTTCCTTGGTCTCAAAGTGCTCTTTGGGCTTCACAGGATGTCTTTCCTCACTGACTTCTAGTAGCACTTGGTTCGAACAGGAAGAGTTCAATTTTGTAACTTCAGTGATCATCAGTGTCAGTAATATCTTACAACATTGGAAGGTTTTCATCCTCACCTTGGGAAGAAGATTTGGAACTTCCATGGTTTGAAAATGTCCTTAAATTTAAGTCTTACTGACTTTGGGAGATAGAACGTCTGGAAACTGATTGGGTTACACAAAGTCACCGAGGAGGCTCTCTGTAATGCACTGGTGGATCTATTAAAATGAGGAGCAAACCCAAGCTAGCATGCCTCTGTGTCTCACTGTGCATATCTTCTCCAGATGTTGGTGCCACGCTCCTGGCTTCCCAGCCTTCAGAACTGTAAACTAAGTAATTATTCACTCTTAAGTTATCTACTAACATATATTTTGCTGTAGCAACAGAAGAGAGACTAAGATAACAATAACAAGTTTTAACAGGCTAAGAAGAGATCTAACCTTAAACACTTCTGCAAATCTAGAACATTTTAAGTATTCACTAACAGCTATTTCTAAAAGAAGAACAAAACTTTTGTTATTCTAGAGTTCTATTATTCTGTTACTAATGAGGACTGAAAGTAAACCTTAATAACCTTTTCATGGGTACTTTTATTTTATTCCATTTTTTTCCATTTTATTTTATTTTTATTTTTTCATAATTTATTTTTTATTTCTTCAAGTTACATCTCAATCACAATCCCCTCCCTACTCCCCCCTCCAGTCCCACCCTCCCACCCTCTTCCCCCTCAACTGCCCATCCTCTACCCTTATTTTTTTAGTTTAAGGTACATCTTTTTCCCCCAAACAGCTCCCCCTTTCAGGCCAAAAAATGGTTCTTTCTCTTATAACAATAAACACAATACAAAACAACAGAAATAAATAGGCCACAATTATGAGAGTTATATGGCTTAGCATACATTCCCAATGTCCAGTCCATATGTATTTGGCCCCTGACTTTAACATTCTACCATCTAACCATCTCCATGAGTTTAAAGTTCTATATCTAAATCAGCTTTCATACTAACTTGCCTCACAACTTTAAAAACATCTTCTTAGATCCAGAACACCCTCTTGATTCCTAAACAACTCAAAATATAACTATGAGACTCTAGCTATCTATTCTTCAACCACCTCAGAGACATGAGAGGGATAAATATATATGATTATATAGGAAGTGCAGGGCCCGCAGCTTCTAAAACTAATAAATGACATATCAGTGGCTGCCTGGACAGTTCCCATTTTCTCTCCATACATTACAACATCAATCTTCTGCCGTTTGGTCCTGTTTCTCTGACAGACATTGATTGTAGAGCAGGAATTATGAAGGACTTACTTACCCTGTCTTGGCAGAGCTAGGCTGTCAACTTATCTGCTTCCAAGTTTTGTCCTTTTTGGACAGCAGTCTGTCTGCAGTTGAAGCAAGGGGTTTTTCATGCCAAGAGATAGGCTTGCCACTAATTCAACCATCTCACACTGGAGATTCTTTGATGCTCATCTTCTACTTGGAGTAGAATAGGGGGTGCTGTCAGGTGCTGACATGTCTCGATATCAAAAATCTTAAGTTAAGAAAACATCTTTGCATGCCATATTCTGCAGATCTCTTGAGGTTTTTGAAGATGCCCTATCTACCTCTTATATTTAGATAAGCAAATATTGCTTGTCTCTTAGCAACTTGATTTCTGAGTAGCTTAGAAAATAACTGTGATAGACTGTCATAGTAACTAACAAAATGACAAGCTTGCATGACTATTAGTTTGTGTTTCTTAATTATCCTAAACAGTTTATGACAGTTGGTAGCAAAAGGCTAAAACTTCACATTTCATTTTTAAGCATTACTAGGTACAATACCTTTAAGAAGCGCTGCCCTTAATTTTGTATCAATATACAAAGATCAATACCAATGTGGCCAAATTTTATATATAGGAACAATCAATGTGTAACAGTAAGTATACGGCTTACTGCTATATACCATATACTTATGGTATATATATTTACATATACCATATGATTTTATAAAAAAGTCTTGTTAGATTGTCTATGTTTTACTGAGAATGAACATTTTTCATTCAATGCAACAATAACAAGATTTTTTATTTAATGAGAATTTACTATATCCACAGTTGGTGGTGGTACTTCACATATTTTATCTTAAATTCTGTACACTAGGGACTGATATCTTCGTTTACAGAATAGCAAATTAATAGCATTTACAAAATCACACAATGGCCTAGCAAAAAATAAACCTTTGGTTAATGTCCCCCTCTAACACATTGCCCTTCCTTATCAGTATTCTGACTCTAGAGCCATTATTTCAAATGATGGACTGAAAAGCCTAGTATGAGATAGAGTCAACACTGGTATTCTGAGTAGGAAGGTGAGTACATTCCCTGACTTGTCCTAAGAAGCCAGGGAATAGTGTTTAAAAAATAATGAAGGGGAAAAAAATCTACTCAAGCCTCCCTTAATTCTGTTTTCATTAGTGGACTTTCTAAGTTTTTCCTGCTGATTCAGTGTGATCTGCTGTTGCCAGGCTTCTTATGTCCCCTGGAGCATTGGCCCCGGGAACCCCACTCTTGAACAATGCATTAACAGAGACTCACTGGTGGCTGACAGCTTATAGAAATCAATAAAACTGGAGTTTCATTGCTGCCAAGACTTTCCAGAGGTTTTACCCACAATGCACCAAGCTCTCAAAGCATCCTTCACAGTGGAGTTCCTCAGCCTGGCTCTCCTCCTCTCTAAGGGCAGGCTTTCTAAGGCACAAGCCATTGGAGAAGAATTCAGAACAAATGTATGAATTATCCACACCTGAAACCCCAGGAAGAAGGCAACCCTCTAGAGAACTCACTCAATGAAGAGTCTGGTCCTCTGAGGGACTTCGTCCAAGTTCAATGTAATATCAGTTCCCAATACCCACAATGGCTGCTTTGCGCTCCCACTGGCTACTCTTGGAGGGACCTTGCTTTATCCATAACCAATGACGGTGCTGGAAATGTTTAGTGAGACAAATTGACTTGCATGTCTCTCTGCCTCACCACACAGAAAGATAGAAATTGAATGACCTATAAGTCCATATCTTGGGATCAGACAGTACCAGCACTAGTAAGTGGCTGGAAAACAAATGTTTATTCAGCATTGAGAAATAAACTGAAACAGTGGTGTAAGCTACCCAAAGAGCTGTAGTCAACACAGTCATTAGGTTGTAAGAGGAAAAGTTGTTGGAAAGACTTTTAAAAAGAAGACACAGTTCCAAAGCTGCTATGAAGGTCTAACCAGATCATTTTACCTCAATCAAATGACCAAAGCCTGGAGGCAGAAGGGGCTTCCCAAGTCATTTTTCTATATGCACACAAGCTTTGCATTCCTGATTCCACCCATGGAATCCACCTCCACACAGTTGACAAAATTTTACTGGTTCATTGACCTGAACTTCCACAAGTTTTGTTTAGTGCTGCATTGATACAAAATTAAGGCCATAGTTTTATTAGGTATTGTACCTATGTAATTCTTTAAAAATGCAATGTGAAGTTCTAGTCCTTTTGACAGCAACTATCACAAACTATTTAGGATAATTAAGAAATTCAACTTGATAATCATTCAAACTTGTGATGTTTTTTAGGATAATTAAGTTAATTAACATCAGATTTTTTAAAGTTAATAATTTACTAAGTTGTTAGAGACAACTAACATTTACTTACTCAATGGAAATGGATATATGGTCTTAAAAAACCTCAAGAGATCTGTAGAATATGGATGGCATTTAAAGATATTTTTACTATTTTAAAAAATTCTTTGACATGAGACTTTCAGCTCCTGACAGTTCCCATTGGACTTGGAAGAAGACAATGAGCATCAAAAATCTCCATCAGGAGATAATTCCTAATGGGCAGAAACACGCCTGCTCACTCAACAGACTATATACAATCCAAAGATGGACCAAAGCTTCAATTCAGTTAAATCGATTCTGCAAAGACAGTATGGGCAAATCTTATTTCCTGCTCCACAACTAAGTCTGTGAGATATGCTTGGCCAGAAGGCTGAAGATGATGCTCCAACGTCATGGAAACTGGGGACTGTCTAGGAGGCTGGTTGTCTGTCATTTAATAGTTTTGGAAGTTGTTTGATCTGTACTTCCTATCTATTCAGATATATTTATCCTTCTCAGGTTTCTGATGTGATTGAAGACTACATAGGTATAGCCTCACAATAAGTTTTAAACCATCTAGGAATTAAAAGGATGTTTTAAGGTTAAGATGATTTAGTTAATAATGTAAGTTAGGATGGAAGTTGAATTAGGTATAGATCCTTAAACTCATCAAGAGAGATATGTAATAGAATGTATTTCCTAGTTGACTAGTCAAATACATATGAACTGGACATTGAGAATGTACATCACACCTTTTAGTTTCCATAATTGTTTTTATTATATTGTATTTATTGTTATTGTCACTGTATTGTGTTTATTGCTGTATTTATTGTTATTAAGAAAATGAGCCTTTTGTTAGATTTAAAGGAGGAGATGTTGGGGAAGGTCTGATGGGCTGATTTCATGCTGAGATCTGGTTACCGCCCCTTCTGAGGCATTCTCTTGATTGGTTAATAAAATTGTTGATAGCCAATTAGCTGTGCAGAAAGAGTATAGGAAGGCGGGACTTCCTGAGATTAGAACAGGAACCCTGTGTTTTACACAGAGGATTAGTTCATTCTACCAGGAGACATGGAAGCAGATAGCTGTGTTTGAGAATGCTGGAAGTTTCAGATGGGGCCTGGAGTAAGGAGTGCAGGCTTCTGAAGCAGAGACGTTGATGGGTAAGAGAACTCTCCAAGAGTAGAAACAAAGAGCAGAAAAGAAGACACTTGCCATGGGTTAGAGAAAAGAACCTCATTCCAAGTGACCTGGAACATTGGAATAGCATGGAGAAAAACAGCCAAAGGGGGTCATATTTGGGAAGTAGAACCAAGAGCTAGCTTAGATGGGCTAAGATTGCTCAATCCAGGCCAAATCTTGTTAAAAATGCATGTGGTGTCTATGTGGTCATTTATAATGGCTGGTTAAAGATTAACTGCTGCCAGCCAATTAACGATAATCTAAGTACTGGTAAACAATTTAATTAATTGTTTCTACAGTGCTGTCCTGTCATTGTCCAGTGAATCAATAAAGAGGCCTCTGCACAGCCCCACAGAGATACAACACTTGACTTTGTAGAGTTTTGAACCCTAGCCACATGAAGCCCTCTTAACTAGAAAGCTGCATGCTTTGGAGATGTGTAAGAAAGAGATGAGATACTCACACTCACCTTAAGCACCACGTATACTAACTAATGCGTGAGGTACGTTTCAGGCACTCTAGCTGTTCTTTAAACTAAAGTCTACACCAGGCAGATTCTGTTCATGTTGCAGGGTAGTTCCCCACCCCCTTTTACAATGAAACAAAGTCAAAGAGACTCACAGCTTACCCCTCACACTATGTTGAAGTCTAACTATATCTATAGTCCACATACTTCCTCCTTTCCCAGCTTCCAGTAACAGGAAGGCTTAATACTAGAGGGGAGTGGTGATGGTTCAATGTTCCTCATTAGCCCCTTAAATGAACATGAAGCAAAACCCACCCTGTGCCAGCCACTATTCTAGGCACTGAAAAGCTTAGTGTGAAAGCAGTAGGCAAGGGTCTCATGTCTAGAGCTCACCTGCAAATGGTGGCATCAGCTCTTTTATATCCACTGCATGGAAAGCACAAGTTCTTGTGTGCTATTATATCCTTATGTGCTCTGAAAATAGTCATCTAGCAAAAGCATCGAGTGAAAGCGAGAATACCATTTTTTAGTCGCTCCTGAACTCCTGCTGCCAGAACTAGTTGGGTCCTGCTTTCTGCTGTTGCTTTCAACTCTGAGGGTCTGTGGCAACTTGTCTCTCTGAAAGACCAGCCTAGAAGCCTCCTTCATGTTCTTCTGACACTTTTCTCCAGTTTTACCAGCAGTTTGGTCCCACAGTGCTTTCAGATCTTAGATTCCCCTTTCCTTGTACACATTCCTGCCTCCCCTTTCTAATAGGGAGGAGTGCTGTCACTCAGAGGCCCCATTTCCTCTCCAGCATGGCTCATCATGGTTTCCCCAAGAAGAAGACTAGGTTATGCTAGTAGGCACAGAAAAGGAAACAGCACGTGGGTGGAAGGCCACAGCTTTCTTTGGGTCTAAGTGGCCACAAACAGTATAAGAGAAAGAAAATCTTAACTCAGAGACACATGAATGTGCTCAACACCAGGACACAATGACAATGGAGCCTGGTGATGATTCCCCATAGGTCATTCTTGTCAGGTAGCACCTGGTTTGAATATAGTCCCCAAATTCAGGCTGAAGCTCTGTTCCAAGGTTGCCTATGCTGGGAGAGGGGGCCCTTGGGAGGCATGTGGGTCTTGGAATGAAGCTCCCCAAACTAGACTAATTCTGTCCTTGCAGGAATGGATGGAGTATCAAGGAGATGACCCACCTACCCTCCAGTACTGGCCTATACTTGTGTTTTCTGCCATAAGTCAAGGGTGCTTGCGATTTTCCCAAGAATAAGGCACAATGCTAGTGTGGTACCTTTGGATTTCCCAGCCCCTTCAGAACCAGGAGATGAAAGAAACACACACACACACACACACACACACACACACACACACACACACACATCCCAGCAGCAAGTATTTTGCTATAGTGACAGAAAAAAAAGAATCAAGACAGGTGGGGAAAACAATGTCATTGAACTCGCTTGTTCAAACAAGTCTGAATCATTTACACACATGAAAATTATATTTTAATGCTATAAATAGAAATAAAATTATGGTTTGGGCACACTTTTTTCTTTTCATTTTGTCATATATATACATGCATATATATGTATGTACTTATATGTAAATATCCTTCCCAAACACATAGTGTTTAATATGCCACCATTAAACTCTTTTATAGTTCCATCTTATCTTTATTTTATTTTGTTATTATGTTTATTTATTACTTCAAGTTACATCCCCATCACAGCCCCCTCCCTCCACCCTTCTTGGTCCCTCCCTCCCACCCTCTCTTCTCTCTCCCACCTATCCTACTCCTCCTGTGTGGAGTACCCCCACATCTCAGCCCCCCCCACCCAGTTCGGAGCATTATTTACCAACTTTAATGATGTGAAAGTTGATGCCCACTCTTGATACTATGGATCAAGAAATGTAAAGTTCTGAAAATCTTTTCAAAGTTTAAAATAGGATAAGATGTGAAGTTAATTTATTACAATGGAGAATCCTCCCATCCTGGAAAATTCTAATCATATGAATAGTAATTACTGTTGGCATAAAGAATTTCATTGATATTTTTTAAATAACACCTATGATAGGATGACCTGGGGTGAACAAGAACACACACACACACACACACACACACACACACACACACACACACATCACATATGCATGTAAACTGAAATAAAATAAAATAGAATAATAAATTCCATTTTCATCTATATTCATGGTTTTCCAATAAGATACAAATCCAAAGGCATGTGCTGCCTTTACTCTGTGACTGGAAAGCAGTTGAGTAGAGGGAGAGCCAAGGCTTAGAGATGTCTGACAGCAGACTGCTAACCCCAGGCAAGTTCCTCTCTGAAAGAACATCCCTTTTCAGGTGGTATTGCATGAATGGGAGCCAATTGGAAATTAAAAGTTCTTACATTGGATCCTTGCATGTCAAACAAACAATCAAGCAAAACAAAACAAAAACAGAAAACAAAACAAAACAAAAAAAAAAACAAACCAAGGTGAAAGTATTTAAGAGCACAAGAGTATCCTGCAGAAGTAACTCAGAAGGAAGAAATAGATAGGAGTTGACTTTTGAATGTCTTGGGTTTTACATCTGGCAAAAATGAGTCATGCCAGAGTCAGAGCTTTTCACTTCTGTGGGTCATTTTCTTCACTACATATCTTCACTGTATTTGGAATTGCAAACATAAGCTACTAGCATGTCAACAGTGCCATAAATCAAGAGAGAATTATTGCCTAGAACAGCAAAGAAAAACTGAGAGACATCTCCATGCATATCTTCTGCCCCTGTGTTCTATTCATTCCTCCATCACAGAGTAAGCATTTACTCAGTAAACACATGTGAAGCAGATTGAGGTCAGCCCTGGGAGTTGTGCAGAGGGAAGCATTGGTACTTTCTCTCCTGGGTTTTCCAGTCTTCTTTGATATACAAGCATAACAGAACAAGTGATAAGATGATTAATAGATAGATAGATAAATAGATAGATAGATAGATAGATAGATAGATAGATAGATAGATAGATAGATA
>CAJQZJ010008952.1:806020-821143 GCA_907164525.1 Lophiomys imhausi
ATAGATAGATAGATAGATAGATAGATAGATAGATAGATAGATAGATAACCAATTAATAATCATGTAAGCAGATATAGTATAAAAATAAGTCAGGGAAAGTCAAACACAAGGGCACAAGATGTGGAACACAAAGGCTGGTTCCCCTAAAGTCAGAGCTGTAAAGCCATGCACTTTCACTTTAAGAAAATGAAATGTACTTTGGGTTCACTGCTTCTGTTCAGATAGTCTGTTCATGTAGTATGCAGACCAGGGTGGCTTCAAACTAAGTATTTAGCTAGAGATCATGGCTGGTACATAAAGACTTAGAATGGTGACTAGGGCCATAGGAAGTTCAGAAAAGTAGTTCCCTCTTCTGGGTTTGTAAGTATTTCTCATCAGGCAATTAGAAAAAGGGCAGAAGTGAGTCTTTTGAATATTAAGAGCAAACCTCAGCTCCTTAATTTCATAGTTGTGTGATGTCAGGGTAGGTTGTGGTGGCTCTCCCATCAGCTTTTTCACCAGCAGAAGGGCAGAAAACCTAAGTCCTCCCCAACCTCATGCTAACATTAAATAATGCCATAAATTCTCTGCAAAACTTCTAGTGTGATGTCTTTGACCAGGAATTATATCCCACTTCCTTTAATTTCCCTCTTTGAAGAGAAGCTTTGTGCCAATGTCAAGGAGAGACCTGTCTATCTCTCAGATTTTTGTTTTTCCATTGTTGTGATAAAATAGTTTGACAAAAGCAACTTAAGAGAGAAGGAGTTTATGTAGCTTGAAGTCCTCAGTTACAGTCATTCATGACAGGGAAGTCACAGGACAGCAGCAGAGAGAACTCGTCACACTATGTCTACAGTCAGAAGAAAAGAGCAATGGATGCACGTTCTCAGCTTCCTCTATCCTTTTTGTCGAGTCCAGGATCCAGCTCATAAAATGGGCTGGCATTTCCACCTCAATTAACACAATCAAGATTACTGCACCCTTTCCACCACACGCATAGGCATTCCCAAAGCTCCATCTCCCAGGAGAGTCTAGAATCTGTCAAATGAACAATTAATACTACCTAACAGAGGCAGAGGAGAGAAGCATTTTTCCCAAGGAGTAGCTGACTGTTGGCTGGAGAAAGATCCAATCACAAAGGAAACCATATTCCACAGAGATGGACCTTCCAGAGCTGCTGATTTAGCCTTTAAGGTGGCCTTGTCACCCACTGTGGTCATCGACTCCATGATCACCATTCCATAGCTACTCATAGCTCAGTTGTATCTATTTGGACAGCTGGCTAAATTTGTTATATACCGTGTCATCTTTTATTCTACATTCCCAAGCTCTTTACCTGTGCATTTTTCTCCTCAAGATAACATGAAGCTTCACTTTAAGCATCAAATACAAATGTTAGTGGAAAGTACAGACCCTTCTGAGATTGTCACAAAGAGATCACAAAAAAGAACTTTCTGGCATATCTGTTACATCACCCATTGGAACACAGAAAGTAGGACTGAGACACAAGTCTGAAGGTTCCTCTTTCCAGAAATGGCTTTGGTTTGAACACTGGTAGATGCTCTAACATTCTTGCAGGGGGCCCCAGGAGGGACCATAAGATAGAATAAATAATTCAGATACAAGAAACAGAGTAGAGGCAGGCAAAGTCACCTAGACACAAAAGTGAAAAGTTGACTACAACCAGATGAAATGTTTAAAAAATCTAAAGAAATAAAGTATTCCTAGGAACATGTATGGTGCTCAAGAGAAGCATACACAAGAGACAAGTGTTGACTGGGACTCTTACAATGATCAGCTCATTCAAATAATATGATTCTGTAACTTCATAAGGCATGGGGAGTCACAACAGAACTAACTATTTGCATCTATATGTAGGTGATACATACACAGTTGAAAATGCTATAGCACAGTGTGGGAGCAAGATGCAGACCAGCTAAGGAATGGGATGTGCCAACTCATGGAGACCTGGGGGAATGAAGAAAGTGGGGCAATCTCTATGCCAGAAGAAAGCAAAACTGTTACTAGCTGCTATTCATGGTAACACACACAGGGCATCTGTGAAACATAGTCAGCTACAAGGGGACACTGCCTGGGTTATCCATAACATTTCCCTTAGAGACAGCAATACAATTAGGTATTAACTCTGAGATTTTAAGTCAACATACACTCAATGTTGTTTCTAATAAATATGGAAAGAATTGTCACCAGACTTTACAATTGCAAAGGCTATCATGGAGGTATTAATGGGAATAGCCACCATAGGCTCATCGGTTGCAATGCTTGGTGCTCAGATGGTGAAACTGTTTAGAAAGGACTATGTGTGATCTTATTGGAGGAGGTGTGTCACTAGGGGTGGGTTTTTTTATTTCAAAGGTCCATGTAATTCCTAGTTATCTGCTTCTCTCTAACTCCTTCTTGTGGTCCAGATGTAAGCTCTCAGCTACTTCTCCAGCTTCATGCCTACATGCTGGTGACAATGTTCCTGGCATGATGTTGATTGACTCCCATTCTTCTAGAACTGAAATCCTCCAATAACTCCTTCCTTCTCTAAGTTGTCTTAGTCATGGTGTTTTATCACAGCACTAAAAAGTAACTAAAGTAGATGCCTTGTGTGTTGTTTGTCCCTATGAGGATTGTCAACACATCCTCCAATAAGACCACACATAATCCTTCCTAAACAGTTTCACCATCTCAGCACTAAGCATTGATGAGCCTATGGTGGCTGTTCCCGTTAAGACCTCCATGATGCCCTTTGCAACTGTAAAGTCTGGTGACAATTCTTTCCAAATTTATTGGAAACAACATTCAGTGTATGTTGACTTAAATGTAAGCTTTTCTATGTAGCCCATGCCATAAGTATGTTTCCTCCGTGCTCTGTGGTTTCTGTTCCTGCCTCCAGGTTCCTTACCTCTATGACGGACTGCAACCTGCAACCCAAAAAACTCTTTCCTGCTCAAGCTGATTTTGGTCAGAGTGGTCTATCACAGAGCAAAAAAGTTAAGTAGGAAACTCCCTATTACTTGATTAAAGGGAAAGGAAATGTAATAAAACAACAAGATATAACATCAGCCCATTGTAAAGATTTAAATTATATAATTTGCAAGAAAATGCATCAAACTGAAGAATATCATACTGAGCAAAATAAATCTGACACTGAAAAGCAAGTAGTTCATGTTTTCATTTATCTATATGTTTCTCTAAATGCCTTGAAATAAATGGATGGGAGAAAAATTGCATGAAATCAAAGCAATAGGAGACAGCACAAATTACAGTATTGCTAGAAAGCCAGGTCAAATTGTGGTAAACAGCTATGGTTTGCACAACCTGTCTTTAACTAGATTGAGAAAGAGATAAGGGATGATTATGGAAAGTATAAATAGAATAACTAAAAATTGATGGATTTGGACCTTCTTGCAAATTTTCTTTAAGTATGGTATTCATTATAATTAGCTATCATGTAGCTTCTTTTCTGCACATTTTATAAAGCAGTGTAGGGTTTTTGTTTCTTCATTTCTATAAAACAAAGAAAATTAAGGGATGGCAAATCTACTGTTATTTGTCAGATTTTCACATTTGATTAGCCTTTAAAAGTGTATAAGACTTACTCTCAAACCTTGGCTCAGTCTCCCTTATTATTCCCCTGACTCTTCTGAGACAGATTACCATATTCTTAATGGTAGAGAGTACATACATTGATTCCTTGAGAGAGTTCCAGAGGTTAGAATGCCCAAATGGATTTTCCTGGAATAACAATCAGGACATTGGGGGAGGCCCATATCTTCTGGAGCCCTGAGGATAACCTGTCAGTTTGCTTTTCCCAGTGTGCAGAGGATGTCTGTGGCCTCAGCTCAGGGACTCCCTTCAAGAGCAGCAGCAGGTAGAGTTAGCCTCATTTGGCTTCTGATCTGTCATCCCAGCCCCTGGTCTGATACTGCCTATCTTGATCTCTTCCACTTCTCAGGGCTTTGCTTTTGGTGGGGTTGCTCTGTTAACCCATGGCCATCCTCATAGTGACAAACAACATATGAGGCATCTACTTTAGTTACTTTTTATTGCTGTGATAAAACACCATGACTAAGACAACTTAGAGAAGGAAGGAGTTATTGGAGGATTTCAGTTCTAGAAGAATGGGAGTCAATCACCATCATTCTGGGAACATGGTCACCAGTAGGTAGGCATGAAGCTGGAGAAGTAGCTGAGAGCTTCCATGTGGGCTCTGTAGAAAAGCTACATAGACAAGAATATCTCATATATTGTGTTTGTGTTTGTTTGTATGTATAAATCCTTTGTCTGCTGATTTCATTCTTTTTGTGTATATACACTGGAGTGGTGTGACTGAATCATTCTATTTGTATGTTCTCTTCTTTGAGGAAGTTGCAACTGCTGTCTATCGTGACCTGACTAACTTACCTTCTGAACAACAGTGTATAAGATTCGTCATCTCCACATCCTTTCTGAGGTATGTAGTATTTATTCATTTATTTATTTATTTCCTTATTTTTATGGTAGTCTTTTTGATTGATGTGAGATTGAGTCTCAGAATAGACTTATATACTCATATACTTATTACTCATTTGTACTTACTTTGTGAAGGTTGCATTCATATTACCTAGTTTGGGGTGCTGATTGGTTAAGTTCTTTGATGTGTTTATTATGTTGGGAATATAAATCCCCCATAACATGAATGTTTGCCAGATCTTTCCTCCCATTCCATGGGCAATCTCTACAATCTATGATTGTTACTGTTACTGTGCAGAAGCTTTGGAGAGACAACATCTTGTCAGTCAATTTTTGTTCTGTTTCTGGAGCTATTGGAGCCCAGGAAAGCATCATCTGTGCCAAGATTGTATAAAGTGCTTCTTCTGTGTTTAGAAGTTTTGGAGCTTACTTTCAGACCTTTGAATCACTTTTGAATTGATTTTTGTACATGTTGAGAGATGGTATCCAATTTCTTTCTTATGCACGAGAATGCCCACTCTTGTCAGAACCACCCATTACAGACATCATATTTTCTTGGCTATATTCTGGGCTCATTGTCAAGACTCACGTGTCTGTAGATGTGGACTTAGTTCTGGATCCACCAGCCATTCTGCTCTTTCAAATTCTTGTTCTGTGGCAGTGTCATTTTGCTTTTGCCAAATGTCTCTTTTATGCTTTTAATTCTGGTTCTCCAATGCCACTAGAGTTTCTCTTTTTGCACAGAATTACCTTGGCTATTTCATTTTTTGTTTTTGTTTTTTAGGATTTTTTCCTTCTGATTGTGTGAAAAACATCATTGGTAAGCATCATTGGTACTTTGGTCCAGATTGTATTGAATATATAGATCATTTTGGGTAGCACAGTCGTTCATCTTCCAGTGTCTCTGTTTCTTTCTTCAATGTTTAATTTGTTTAACTCTATTCCTAGGTGGGTCATACTCCTTACTTCCCCCAGCACTGTTAATGGGATTGCTTTCCTGATTTCCTCATTCCCTAGTTCATTACTACTATATAAAAAGCTAATGATTTCATATCCTGCTACTTTAGTGAATTTGTTTATCACTTACAGGATCATGGGGCCTAGTCTTTAGGCTTTCCTAACTATAGAATCATACTGAATATCCTTTGGGATAATTGTTAGGATTTTCTAAATAGAGAACATTATGACCTCCCAATGGAGATCATTTGATTTTTTTCCCTTGTTTATCTGTATCCATACTATTTTTTTCCCTTGTCTAACAATTATGGCTGGAAGCTCAAGCACCATATTGAGAAAGAGCTGGAAGTGCAAATCATTGTCTTTTTATGATTTTATAAGAAATGCTTTTATTTTATTTTATTTTTTACTGTTATTTATTACTTCAATTTACATCTCCATCACAGTCCCCTCCCTCTATCTCTCCTGGCCCCATCCTTTAACCCTCACACCCTCTCCCCCTTCTCCCACCTATCCTATTCCTCCTGTGTAGGTGCCCTACATATCATCCCCCTTCAGTTCAGCAGCCATACTAGGGCTAAGAGCTTCCTCTTGCACTGGGAGCCTACATGGCAGCTCCACTAGGGCAAAGTGTCCCACTAACAAGTAACAGAGTTATGTTCTTGATCTTTTTGGTCTGTTGGTTGTAGGATAGTTATCCTTTACTATAAGGCTAAAATCCAGTTATAAGTGAACAGGTGCCATATGCATCTTTCTGGGTCTGGCTTAGCTCACTCAGGATGAGCTTTTATAGTTTAGCACAAAGTTCCTTGATTTCCTTGTTTCTGATGGTTGAGTAGTATTCCATTGTGTAAATGTATCACAGTTTTGTTTTAGCTTTTTGTTTTTTGTTTTTTTTAAATACTTTATTTTTTTTTCTTCAAGTTACATCTCAGTCACAAACCCTTCCCAATTCCCCCTTCTTATCCCGCCCTTCCACCCTCTTCCCCCCAGCAGTTTCCCCTTTCAGTCCAACAGATGGTTCCTTCTCTTATAACAGTAAATACTATACAAAACAACAGATATAAATATGCCACATTTATGAGAGTTAAATGGCCCAGTATACCTTCCCAATGTCCAGTTTATACATATTTGGCCCCTGACTTTAACATTGTACTATCTAACCCTCTCCATGAGTTTAAAGGTCTATATCTGACTCAACATTCATACTAACTTGCAACACACTTTTAAGAGTATCTTCTTAGATCTATAACACCCTCTTGATACCTAAAAAACTCAAAATTTAACTATGAGACTCTAGCTGTCTATTCTTCAACCACCTCAGAGACATGAGAGGGATAAATATATCTGCTTATATAGGAAGTGCAGGGCCTGCAGCTTCCAAAACTAAGAAATGACATACCAGACTACCTGGACAGTTCCCATTTTCTCTCCATACATTCCTGCATCAGTCTGCAGCCTTTGGGTCCTGTTTCTCTGACAGACATTTGTTGTAGAGCAGGGATTATGAAGGACTTATCTACCCTGTCTTGGCAGAACTAGGCTGTCGACTTCCCTGCTACCAAGTTTTGTCCTTTTTGGACAGCAGTCTATCTGCAGTTGGAGCAAGGGGTTTTTTCATGCCAAGAGATAGGCTTGCCGCTAATTCAACCATTTCACACTGGAGATTCTTCGATGCTTATCTTTTACTTGGAGTAGAATAGGGGGTGCTGTCAGGAGCTGATATGTCTCGGTATAAAAAAAAAGAAAATCTTGATTTAAGATAACATCTTTGAATGCCATATTCTGCAGATCTCTTGGGGTTTTTGAAGATGCCCTATCTATCTCTTGTATTTAGATAAGCAAATGTTGCTTGTCTCTTAGCAACATGATTACTGGGTAGTTTAGAGAATATCTGTGATAGACTGTCATAGTAGCTAACAAAGTGATATGATTGCATGCCTAGGAGTTTGTTTTACTTAACTATCCTAGACCGTTTTAGACGGATGGTATCAAGAGGCCAGAGCTTCACATTTTATTTTTCAGTATCTCTAGGTATGATACCATTAGGAAGTGTTACCTTTAATTTTGTATCAATATACAAAGATCTATTCAACTGTGGTTAAATATACTCTTAATTATGTATCAATATACAAAGATCAATGCCTATGTAGCCCAATACAATCTTAATATTACGTCCATATACAAGGGTCAATACCATTGTGGCCAACTATAATCGTAATTTTGTATCAATATACAAAGATCAATACCGATGTAATCCAATACAATCTTATTTTTGCACAATAAACAATGGTCAATACCACTTTAGCCAAATATACTACTAATTTTGTATCAATATACAAAGGTATAAGGGCATATTCAATAATCTACCCCTTCTTTTTGGACCTTCCTGTGCTATGTCTATGTCTCATTTTTCTCAAGTCTATGCACTCCTACATAGGAGAGGAAGAAGGATACAGAAAAGGAAAAGTAGGAAGTCCCTGGGACTAACTTCCAAAACCCATTAAACAGGATCATTTATCAGCTTGTAATCTCTTCCCCTAAATATCGGAGTTTTCAGTTATCCTTCAAATAACCAAAAAGAAGGGCGGAGAAACACTTGAAGACCCAAACATGGACCCACACACCTATGGCCAACTAATCTTTGACAAAGAAGCCAAAAACACACAATGGAAGAAGGACAGCATCTTCAACAAATGGTGCTGGTCCAACTGGATGTCCACTTGCAAAAGAATGAAATTAGACCCATACCTATCACCTTGTACCAAACTTAAATCCAAGTGGATCAAAGACCTTAACATAAAGCTGGCCACACTAAATATACTAGTAGAAAAAGTAGGAGAAACCCTTGAACTCATTGGCACAGGTGACAGCTTCCTGAACAGAACACCAACAGCTCAGGACCTGAGATCAACAATCAATAAATGGGACCTCATGAAACTGAAAAGCTTCTGTAAGGCAAAGGACACTGTCATTCGAACAAAACGGCAACCAACAGACTGGGAGAAAATCTTCACCAACCCCACAACTGATAGAGGGCTATTATCTAAAATCTACAAAGAACTCAAGAAACTAAATGCCAAGAAACCAAATAATCCAATCAAAAAATGGGAGATGGAGCTAAATAGAGAATTCACAAAGGAGGAATCCCTAAGGGCTGAGAGACATCTGAAGAAATGTTCAACATCCTTAATCATCAGAGAAATGCAACTCAAGACGACCCTGAGATTCCACCTAACACCTGTTAGAATGGCTAAGATAAAGAGCTCAAATGACAGCACATGCTGGCGAGGGTGTGGAGAAAGGGGAACCCTACTCCATTGCTGGTGGGAGTGCAGGCTTGTGCAACCACTATGGAGGTCTGTCTGGCGATATCTTGGAAATCTAGGAATAACCTTGCCTCAGGACCCAGCCATACCACTTCTGTTTTTTGTTTTTTAATCCATTCCTTGGTTGAGGTATATCTGGGTTGTTTCCAGTGTCTAGCTATTACAAATAAAGCTGCTATGAACATAGTTGAGGAGATGTCCTAATGGATTTGGATGTATACCCAGGAGTGGTATGGCTGGGTCTTGAGGTAGAGCTATTCCAAGTTTTCTAAGATATCACCAGTTGACTTCCATATTAAATATTCCCTGTTCAGTATAATGTTAGCAATACTTGACACACACACACACACACATATATTTGTGTATATATATATATATATGTATACACACAATTACATGACAATATCTTTGAATATGTCAAGCTGTGGTCTTTCTAAACTTCATTAGTTCCAGAATTTTGTTCTGAAGGTATCCTGAATTTTATTAGGGTTTTTTTCCCACATCTATTGACATGGCACTGCTACCTTCTTCTAATTATTGACTATATTGGGTTTGTCAATTTGCAGATGCTGAAACATTCTGCAACCTTGAAGGAAATGCACCTCTACCATGGATCTTTTTAGTGTGATTTTAAACTATATTAACAAATATTTTGCTGAGAATATTTGAACCAATAGATATCATTAATGTTAGTATAATTTCTCTCCCAGAATGTGCATGTGTGTGTTTAGGGAAAATATTGACTTTATATAAAGTATTTGAAAGACTACCTTCACTTTCTACTTTGTTGAATGGTTTGGAGAGTACTGATATTAGTTCTTCAAAGATCTGGTGAACTAGGCATATTAGAACATGCCACAAGTCTAGCACAAAGATAATCACAAATTTAAGGCTTCGTAATAATTTTGAACTCATCGAAGTCTCCAAAGAAAGTCTATGTATCAAAAGTCTTAAATAACTAATTTTTTCAAAGTAAATTTAGAGGAACTTTAGCAGGAAATGAGGTTCAGTGATGATCTTTTATTTGTTGGGACAAGGTTTGGTACTTTGAGCTCATGGATTCCTATTGGTCTATTTCAGTTCTTACATTTTTTGTTTCATGTTTGATATTCATACTCATCCACAAATTTCCTCATTTCCATCATATTTTCTATTTTGTTGGAACATTGCTTGTAGGGATTAGATAAATCAGATTTAGAAAATATATAGGGGCTTCTGATACTGTCTCTTGAAACCCCTACATATTTTCTAAATCTAATTTATCTAACTCCTACAATTGCTCTCAGGGTATTCTGAAAGTATCACTGGCATATATTACAATCTCCATTTCTTTATCATCATTTTTTTTATATAGGTCTTTTCTTGCTTTGTTCATTTTAGCTATGATTTTGTGAGTGTTGTTTGACCCATCAACGAACCAATTCCTTGCTTCAATGATGCTTTTGTATTGTTCTTTTAGACTCTATTCCATTTATTTCTTCTGTGACTTTCATTTTGTCCTTCCTGCCATGGGATGTACATTTAATTTGTTTTGTTTAGAATCATGATGTGCATCATTAAGCTATCTACTTAAGGTCTATCTGTTTTCAATGTAGACACTCAGATGTATAAACTCCCTTCTTTGTGCTACTTTTGCACTAGCCACATGTTCTAGTACATTACGTTTCCATTTTCATTTAAGTTTAGAGAATGTGGTCCCTTTGACTTCTTCAATCACAAATCATTCAGAAGTATATTGTCATATTTCTGTACTGATACATTTTCTGTAGTTCCTTTTGCTGTTGACTTTTAGTTTTGGTCCATTGTTGCCTGATATGATACATGGCATTTTCTTTACACTTGTTAATATTTCCTTGTAATATATTATCTATTTGGGAAAATGTTTCATGTGATGAGGAAAAGATTCATGCCTTCTTGGATGAAATGTTTGTTATTTAGAAATATGTTAGATGCATTTATTTATAACTCCCTATAAAGCAGTTATTTCTGACTACATTGGATGCATTCAGTGTGGTGTGCCCATAGATATGGTATAATTATTTCTGATGGTCTGGATAATCTACTTATAAGTGAGAATGTGGTATTAAAGTCATTCATCCTATTATACTAGGCCTATCTTGACCTTTATGTTTACTAGTTTATTTCATAAAATAAGATACCACACTATTCACTGACTACATATTTTACTTTTAAATATATATTCTCTCTTTTTTTGATCATTCTCTCCTTATCTCTTTTTTATGTTTATTTATTACTTCAGGTTACATTTCCATCACAGTGCCCCCTTTTCAACCCTCCCAGTCCCACCTTCCCACCCTTTACCCCATCGTTTCCATCCCACTCCTCCAGAGTTGAGTGTCCTTACATATCAGTCCCCCACCCCAATTCAGCAGTCATATGAGGGCCAACAGCCTCCTCATACACTGGGGGCCTACAAGGCAGTTCCACTAGGGCAAAATGTCTCATTGACAGGTAACAGAGTCTATGTACCCATTCCCTTTGGTGCATTTGTTGTAGGATAGTTATCCTGTACTATATGGCTAAAATATGATCATAAGTGAATAGATGCCATGTGCATCCTTCTGAGTCTGGGTTAGCTCACTCAGGATGAGCTTCACTAGTTCTATCCATTGGCTGCAGATTGCATGATTTCATTGCTTCTGGTGGCTGAGTAGTATTCCATTGTGTAGATGTATCACATTTTTTTAAAAAATCCATTTGTTAGTTGAAGGACATCTGGGTTGTTTCCAGTTTCTAGCTATTACAAATCAGGCTGCTATGACCATAGATGAGGAAACGTCCTTGTGGTTTGGTGAGGAATCATTGTACACCCAAAAGTGGTATGGCTGGGTCTTGAGATAAAGCTATTCCAAGTTTTCTAAGATATTGCCAGATTGATTTCCATAGTAGTTGTACAAGCTTGCACTCCCACCAGCAATGGAGGAGTGTTCCCCTTTCTCCACACCCTTCCCAGCATGTGCTACCATTTGAGATTTTGATCTTAGCTATTCTGACAGGTGTGAGATAGAATCTTAGAATCGTCTTGAGTTGCATTTCTCTGATGATTAAGGATGCTGACCACTTCTTCAAGTGTCTCTCAGTCATTAGGGATTCCTCCTTTGTGAATTCTCTGTTTAGCTATGTTCCCAATTTTTTGATTGTATTGTTTGGTTTCTTGGTATTTAATCTCTTGAGTTCTTTGTAAATTTTGGATATTAGCCCTCTGTCAGATGTGGGGTTGGTGAAGATTTTTTCCTAATCTATAGGCTACCATTTTGTTCGAATGACAATGTCTTTTTTCTTACAGAGGTTTTCAGTTTAATGAGATCCCATTTATTGATTTTTGGTCTTAGATCCTGAGCTGTTGGTGTTCTGTTCAGGAAGTTGTCACCTGTGCCAATGAGTTTGAGGGTTTTCCCCACTTTCTCTTCTAATAGATTTAGTGTGTCAGGTCTTATGTTAAGGTCTTTGATCCACTTGGAATTAAGTTTTGTGCAAGGTAATAAGTATGCGTCTAATTTCATTCTTTTACATCTCGACATCCAGTTCGATCAGCATCATTTGTTGAAGATGCTGTCCTTTTTTCTAATGTATGGTTTTGGGTTCTTTGTCAAAAGTTAAGTTACCATAGGTTACCATAGGTGTGTGGGTTCATTTCTGGGTCTTCAATTTGATTCCATTGATCCACTGGTCTGTTTCTATACCAGTACCATGCTGTTTTCATTACTATTGCTCTGTAGTACAGCATGAAATCTGGTATGGTGATGCCTCCAGATTTTTTTTTAACTGTACAGGATTGATTTAGCTATTCTGGGTTTTTTGTTATTCCATATGAAGTTGAGAATTGTTTTTTTCCAGGTATACAAATAATTGTGTTGTTATTTTGATAGGAATTGCATTGATTCTGTATATTTCTTTTGGCAGCATGGTCATTTTTATTATTTTGATCCCACCTATCCAAGTGCATGGGAGATCTTTCCATCTTCTGATGTCCTTTTCAAAATCTTTATTCAAGAACTTGTTGATGATCTTGTCATACAGGTCTTTCACTTGCTTGGTTAGAGTTTTTTTGTTTGTTTGCTTTATATTGTTTGTGGCCATCGTGAAAAGTGTTATTTCCCTAATTTCTTTCTCTTGTCTCTATCAATTGATTTTATCTTGAAGTTTATTTTGTCACATAAGAGTATAACTATCCTTGCTTTCTGACAGATACACTTGCTTCCAACATCACCTTCTATTCTTTCATCATCAGTCTGTGTCTTTGCTATTGATATGAGTTTCTTGCTGGAAGCACATTGTTAGTTCTTGTATTTTTCAATTTTTATATTCAGTTATCCAATTTGTGATTTTTACTTGGCATTCAGTTTGTTACTTATATACTTTTCTCATGTATTGCCATTTTGCTGTGTTTCTTATGGCAATCTGGAATATTCTATGTTAATTTAATCTATTTTTTTCATAATGAAGTTTAGATGGATTACTATATTGACCACCCTTAATTCATAATTAACTCTCATTTGTTTATTTGCCACCTTTCAGTGTTACTTATTGTTTCCCATTCTCCCATGATTTTATCTTATCATTATTTCTGCTTGAGATAGGATAGAAATACTTCACATGATGATCTGATGGTTCCTTTCAATTTTATTAGTTCATGCATATCTTGAAGTTCTTCATATCTCCATTGATTCTGAAGGTCACTTTGCTGTACATAGTAATCAGTTGTATAAGTGTCAGTTGTAAGTTGACAGTTATTTCTTCAGTGCTTTAAACATGTCATTCCACTCATATTTGTTACTATAATACACATGTCCTCACTTTACTTATATGGTAAGAACTATGCATACTATGATACACTTTTTAGGGTTTTTTTCTCTATTCATTCTACTTTCTTTGATATTAAACATTTGTGGCTTTAAGAAAATACATTTTTCTTTCATAAGATATTTTACATTTTTGGTTTTCCTTCTTTTGTTCATATGTATTAATTATATAGTACTATATATATATATATATATATATATATATATATAAAAATTATATAGTTTTCTTCCTGTATGATGGTGTTTCTCAACCTAATGCTGAGACCTTTTAATGCACTTCCTCATGTTGTAGTAACCACCAACCATAAAATTATTTCATTTCTACTTAATTTTGCTACTGTTATAAATTGTAATGTAAATAACTCATAAACAGATATCTGACATGTGATTACAAAGGAGTCATGACTCATCGGTTAAGAACCAATGGTGTATAACGTACTTAGATCATGTTCATTACCCCATGAACCTTGGTCAGCCCCTCCCAAACATCCCCTTCTATTAACAGTCTTCTTATCTGAAAAAGGGAAACTTAGATATATGAGAGAAACACAATGCTGTTTCTCATCCTTTGTCTGCCTTTTTCATCCTCAATCCAGTTCCATCCATTTTCTTGAAAATTATATAATTTTATTTTTCTTTATGTGTTAACAGTTCTTCTTTGGTTATACATATCATACCTGAAAACAAATTCTTTATGCTATGATAGAGGTATACCCAGAATACATGACTTGCTCATTGTGAATAGTGCATAGTTTACCTGGATCACAGGGTATTATTATTATTTTAGTCACCACCATATTGCTTTCCACTGTGCCTAAATTAAGTTATATCCCCATCAGCAGTGTATAGGGATTTCATTTTCCCTACATATCCACTAAAATCATTGTTTTTATTTTCTGATGATAGCCATTTTTACTGACATGGAACACCAATGTAGTTTTGATTTAGTTTCCTTGATAACCATTTCTTTTTGTTTTAAATGCCCATACATGTATACAATATGTCTTGGTCATATTCATCCAACTTCCAGCTTCCTCCAGGACGAGGGCCCTCCATTGTAGAGAGCTGCGATGTGCCGCGCCTTAAAGATGGCACCGGTTTCCGCCTTCCACCAGCCCGACGGTGAGCACTCTCGATGATAAACAAGTCCATATTTGGCAAAGACCGCTGATCTGGCTTGCTTCCGCATACGTGGGCCTCTAAGATAGCACCACGTGGCTTTACTTGATTGGCTGTTCATTTAGTATTTAGCCTGTGGGTTGGGTCTGCCTGGGCATTTGGAAGACTGTTTTCAAGGGACCTGAATAAACTGCTGGAGAAGAGCTTTTGTGAGTTGCGTCTTCCTTGCTGGTCGAGGGAGACGTGACAAGTGGTGGCCCGTACGGGGAACCAAAAAAGACTCAGAACTCCTGCAGTCAGGGGCAGCGCTGGTAAGTTCCTGGGATAAATTAGGACAATTAAGTTTCACGGAAATAGCGAACACAAGGTAAAGTTTCGCGGAGATAGTGAACAAAAGGTAAAGTTTCGTGGGAAGTTGTGAACAAAGGGTAAAGCTTCGCGGGAAGTTGCGAACA
>CAJQZJ010008952.1:821153-853545 GCA_907164525.1 Lophiomys imhausi
TAAAGTTTCGCGGAGATAGCGAACAAAAGGTAAAGTTTCGCGGAGATTGCGAACAAAAGGTAAAGTTTCGCGGAGATAGTGAACAAAAGGTAAAGTTTCGCGGAGATAGCGAACAAAAGGTAAAGTTTCGCGGAGATAGTGAACAAAAGGTAAAGTTTCGCGGAGATAGCGAACACAAGGTAAAGTTTCGTGGAGATAGCGAACAAAAGGTAAAGTTTCGCGGAGATAGCGAACAAAAGGTAAAGTTTCGCGGGGAAGCTGCGAACCGAAAGTAAATTTTTAAACATGGGATTATCTGAGTCACATCCAATTTTTCTGGCTCTTCAGGAGCTACTTTTAGCTAGGAATTTGAAGATTAAGAAGTCTACCCTAGAGAGATTTTTGAATGAATGCGATTCTGTGGCTCCGTGGTTTGCGGTGTCCGGGAATCTTACGGTATCCTGCTGGGACAAATTAGGCAGGGACTTGGATTTTGCCTGGGAGCAAAGTACATTGCAGGGAGGAGCACGGCCTATTTGGAGACTTGTTCGGAGTTGTTTAGGAGATCAGAGATATTGCAAGGCAGTGGAAAAAGGACAAAAGGCATTAGAACAGTTAAAAGAGGAGCGCTTGGTCAAATCTGGGAAAGATACTTTGGAAGAGGATAGCTCAGAGTCTAAAGAGGAACTTAAAATGTTAACAAAGAAAATGGAGAAGTCATCTTTGAGGAAGAGTTCTGACTGCACTCGGATAGAGCCCTCAGGTCCGGGGCCGCCTGTGTTGGCGCCGCCTTCATATAATGAGACTTCCCCTCTGAGTGATCCTAGTGGGCGGTCATTCTGTCCAAATGTCTGGAGGGAAGTGAGACATGAGCTGTACTACCCTGTCTTTCAGGATGGAGGGGGAAATTGTTATCATGAACCTCTCGATTTTAAGGTAATTAAAGCACTCGCTGAGTCTGTCCGCACTTATGGGATTAATGCTGCTTTCACTGTAGCTCAGGTGGAAGCTCTTAGTCGTTATTGCATGACTCCTAGTGACTGGATGAGCTTGGCACGTGCCTGCCTGTCCTCTGGGCAGTATTTAGATTGGAAGGCTTTCTTGATTGAGTTTGCTAATAAACAAGCTGCTGCTAATCGTGCAGCAGGAAACCCAGCCTGGGATGTGGTCATACTTCTTGGGCAAGGTCGATATGCTCAACAACAAACTGGGTATCCGGCTCAGGTGTTTGAGCAAATCAATTTAATCGCAACCAGAGCTTGGAAATCATTGCCTAACAAAGGGGAAGTGAATGACAATCTAACCAAGGTTATTCAGGATCCCCTGGAGCCTTTCTCAGACTTCGTGGCTATAATGGTTGAAGCAGTTGAAAGGGTATTTGGAGACCCTGATTTGGCAATGCCCTTAATTAAACAACTTGTGTTTGAGCAATGTACAAAGGAATGTAAAGTAGCTATCACCCCTTATAAGAACAAGGGGTTGGAAGCCTGGATGCCTCAGTGCAGACTGCCGCTACCTTGAATAATTTGTCAGCCAATGTAGCCATGGCCTTGGATGTATTGTGGCAGGTGGCCCAGATTGGCTGTGAGTGGAAAATGACTGGTTTGTGTGTGACCTCTGTGCCATATCGAAATTATACTGTAGCTACAAATTTGTCTAAGCAACTCTCTCAGTATCTTACAGGAAATTGGTCTGGCGAGTTTGATAAGCTGATGCAGAATCTGAGAACTGCCATTGTGCATGTGAATTCCACCCGGGTTGATGTCTCTGTTGCTGAAGGACTGTCAACATGGATCCTCCGAGCCATGAATCATCTGAGGGAATGGGTGCCCTAGGAGGCATGCTCTTCCTAGTCAGTTTCATTGCCCTATGGTGTATCTGTAAGATGAGGATTTCACAGAGGAAAAATAATGCCATGCGGGTGCAAGCCTTTGCTGCCTTGGAGGCTAGACAGCCACAAGCTTGGTTGACTGTCCTAAAGGACTAAGCTATCATCACGCTCAGGATGCGAGGCTAAGCACTGCACTTGGGGTCAGCTTCTAGCGACTTCAAGAAGGGCATGTTTGATTGCATATGGGTTGGTATCCTAGTTTCCCATCTCTGAGAAAAAGATACTGGACGGGTATGGCACCAGCCTGGTTGGCTACTGGGCGTGGGGTCATTACAATGTCCTTTACATACATATCAAAGATCAGATGTTTGATATATCTACTAGGGATCCTCAACAGACTGCCACCAATCCTTTTGATTTATGGCTTTTGTGTGGAGCAAATGATAGCTATATGGATTTGGGACCTATACTTATGCTTGGGGGAGGAATTTATCAAAGAGGTAGTTTTTCCCTAGGGTCCGCTACCAATCTGGATTTTTCTAGTGGTGGTGGCTCTGGTACTTGGAATTCTTTGTTTCATTCTTACCGCAACAAGAACTTTTCAGCTTCGCCAGTATGTCTCTGGCCTCCTTTTCTGTGGATTGTAAGTAATGGGAGTGCATCTTTGGGTGAAGAAAAGTTAGTATGCACTCTGGGCACATGTTTTTATGCCCTGTGCTGGAATGCCACAGCCTTTCCTGTGGCTGTGGTGACTAGAATGCCTCGATATGTACCAGTTCCTGTAGAGGCCCCTAATACCATGATGCTATTCAGGTTTAAAAGAGATTTTGGCATCACTGCAGCTATTGTTACTGCCATCACTATTGCTGCTGTGGGAGCTACTGCCTCAGCTATTGCCTTGTCTAGTTGTATACAGACTGCCAATGCCCTGAATGACATCTCAGCCACTGTAGCACAGGCATTGGATACTCAGACCTCTATGAATTCTCATCTCAAAGGAGGCCTTATGATAGTTAATCAACACATAGATTTAATACAAGAACAGATTGATTCTCTTTGGCAACTAGCACAATTGGGGTGTGAGTGGAAAATGCAAGGTTTGTGTGTTACTTCCGTGCAGTATCAAAATTTTATAAAGGCTGCTAATTTGTCTAGACAATTGTCAAAGTTCCTCTTACAGGATTGGTCGGCTGAATTTGAAAATTTGATGAGAGAGCTGAGAGCGACAATCGTCCACATCAATTCCACTCGGATGGATCTGAGCCTGGCCACTGGTTTGACTTCCTGGATACAGACGGCTATGGATCATCTTAAGGAGTGGGCAGGCGTAGGCTCTTTGGCGATACTGATGATACTAGCCTGTCTGGTTTGCCTATGGTGCATCTACAAAATGAGAGCCACACAAAAGAGTAATGCAGCCATGATTATACAAGCCCTTGTCGCCATTGAGGCGGGCCAGTCCCCTCAGGCGTGGCTCGCTGCCGTGAAGCCTTAAATCTTCACTGAGCATAGTCCCTGCCCACTGAGGTATTCGTTCCATGGATATTAGGGTTTGGCAAGTCAATGACGGAGTTGACGGGTAAGTCTTGGCCACCTAAGACAGGGCAGTCCCGAGTGGGGAGGCTGACCCAGAGACAGGTAAGAGTTTGAGCACCGCCCTCCTACAGGCTCAGGCCCACCGTGAGATCCCCAGATATGGGGATTACGTAGCCTTTCCAGGGACTTCTACCAACTTAAAAACAAAACAAAACAAAACAAAACAAAAAAAAAACGGAGGAACTGTAGAGAGCTGCGATGTGCCGCGCCTTAAAGACGGCGCCGGTTTCCACCTTCCACCAGCCCGATGGTGAGCGCTCTCGATGATAAACAAGTCCATATTTGGCAAAGACCGCTGATCTGGCTTGCTTCCGCATACGTGGGCCTCTAAGATAGCACCACGTGGCTTTACTTGATTGGCTGTTCATTTAGTATTTAGCCTGTGGGTTGGGTCTGCCCGGGCATTCGGAAGACTGTTTTCAAGGGACCTGAATAAACTGCTGGAGAAGAGCTTTTGTGAGTTGCGTCATCCTTGCTGGTCGAGGGGGACGCGACACTCCATGACATGTCCCTCCCAAAATTGTGTGTTTACTTACTTGCTTGCTTACTTTAACCCTCTAGGTCCCAATAGAGCTGCTCATATGCATACAGGTGTGTGGTCATCCACAGGAGCATGGGCAACATCATGAGATACATGATGTTGTTAATGAACCATGGAATAAATCTTACTGTTCTCCTTCAGTAGCCATAAACTGCCCATAGCTTTTCCAGATTCATGTGGGAGCTCTTAATTCCTTCCTTCTCCATGATTGAGTATTGACCAGTGGCTGCATCTCATTCAGGTCTTGTCCTGGCAATCACAGCAGCTGTGAGCTCATGTGTGCAGTGCTCAAGTCATGTCCAGAAAACAACATTGCACAGCACTCTGACTTTCTTACATTCTTTCCACACCCTCTTTTGCAATGTTCCCTGAGAATGAGGGGGAAGGGGGCAGTTGTTACAGACACCCTGCATCCAGCGGTGCCCTCAAAGTTGCTTATTCTTAGTAATTTGTACAGAAGTGTATCTCTACAGTAACCACTGCCTGCCCCAATATGAAAATTTTCTGAACACAGTCCAGAGTAACACATTCTATGCATGTTCTGAGATGTCTGTCTTTAACCTTAACAACTGGATCTCTACTTGGATGTTATTTTAATTTTTAGCTCATTGACATTTCTGCACTAATGTTTATATATATATGCTCAGAGAGGTGTAGATACAGATAATAGTGGTATTCAGCATTTTCGCCTTTAATTTATGGAAAGCCTTCTTATGTTGTGAAAAGATTATAAGTTCTTTTCTACCCTGTTGTTTTTCTCCTCCAGAGACTGGAATCTTAATTCTGCCTACCCTTTGTGGTGGCCTCCCCTTTGAATACCAATCTTTCTGAAATTTTTCTACTTTGTTGTTTTACTTGCTCTGTTCAGCTTTCTTGTCTTTTGTTAACATTTCTATTGATTTTTTTTAAAATATATTATATGTTAGGTTTTAAAGGAGAGAGATAAAAGTCACAATATTAACCAGCATTAGAAAATGAATAGCAATAGAAATAGAAGATTTTTCTTTTTCCTGGAAGTTTCTTGAGGTAGTCCCTGCTGCTTCAGTCAGTCCAGAGGCTGAGCTGAGCTTGGGATGTATTTTTGCTGTGCTAACCAGAAAGACCACAAGCTCATAGACTCCACCGAGTGATGAAAGCAAGGGCATGTCTCTAGTATTTGTGCACAGAGTGTACTTCATGTTTGTCTGCAGACCTTCCCCATGCTACCATGCTACTTCTTGGAGATAGTCTCCTTCCATGGGTCCACTTTGCTTACTTTTTACTGTTCTGTATCACAGGAAGGATTCTGTCTGCTACCTGAATTACAGTCTAAGAGCTAACGGTGCTCTCAGGCACTTCTCCCCCCTCAGCCATATTATATATCCTTATTTGTGTGTTGCTATTTGTCTACTTATATAATCTCAAAGTCTGCAAACAATCTGACTCTATGTAATCCTTTTTGGGGGGAAGGGGAGGGCACAAGGGCACAAGGACTCATTCTGTAGCCTAAGCCAGTCTGGAGCTCTTTCGTTAGATGGCTCAAGGCCTGGGTTAGACTTGAAATGTCAGCAATACTCATGCTCTAACACGGTTATGAGCAATGGGGTAGGTATGGAGTATCTTTATGTGGCCATAGAATGTTCTGGAAATCATAACAGTGGTTGTACAACATTGTGGACATAAGAAAAGGAAAGAAAAGAGGCTTATGCACTTTAAAGTGGTGATTCTTTTGTGTCATTGTCCATCCATGCAAATCAAGTTTCATTTAAAGATACATCAGGTTCCTGAAAAAACAAACAAATAAACTGGTACCCAAACTTCCATATCACATGTGGTGGTAATGAGAAATTTGCATCTAGGGTCAGGGGAGAGGGGATTAAAGATCCATTTCCTCATTGTAAAGGGGTTATGGGATAAAAGACAGAACACCGAATTTTGTGTTAAAGCACTAACATGTACTAATTATGTGATCATATATGGAGACAGGACTACTAAAGATGAGATTGGATTTTTAAAAAGACATTATTAGATTAAAATCCAACTGGAATGTCTTCGGGGGAAGATATAAAGTGACATACCACAGGAAAGCAGAGTGATTCCTGTAAGCAAGGGAGACACCTCTCTCTCTCTGTGTGTCTCTGTCTCTGTCTCTCTCTCTCTCTCTCACACACACACACACACACACACACACACACATACACACACACAAACATCAGTGTTAAGGCAGGCAACCAAATCCTGACCCTCAGTTACAAGAAACAAATGGTAAATGTTAGAGTTCATGTGCTCTTCAGTTTTGGCACCAACTATCATCTTAGAACTGTGTACTCATTCACCATCAAGTCTCCCTTCCATATTCTTTTAGTGACTCCAGAATGTCATTTGTTTCTGTTCCTGTCTTAGGGGATCTTCCAGGACAGCATATACCAAGGGAATAGTGAAGTTTCTTCAAGTTCACAAGACTCTCACTGACAGTTTCACACTGGTGGGTTTTGGAGGGCCTGTGGTGAGTTCTGTAGTAACTTTCTTTGCAGGTAGAATTTTCTCAGACACAGGTATCTTCTGATTGACTCAGCTCCAGCTAGTTCTGTGAGGCAGCACTCTGATTCAAATTTATGAGCAGAGGTGGGTTTAATCAGACCTGTTTGAATGTACATTCAGTTTCAGGGGTGTTGTTTGGACCTGCAGGATGGTGGGCCTTCTTGGTAAGGCACATTTCTATCCTGGTTTGTTTATATTGAAAGTCTCTAAGAATCAAATCTTTAAGCTTTTGCTTTGCTGATATTATACCCAATGCACTCCAATCCACCTCTTTCTTTTTTGGTCTTAAAATGCCTGGCTTTCCTAATCTCCATAGACCCATTACGTTTTGCCTTCCTTTATGATTGCTCATTTCTGCACTCTATCAATGATTTGTACCTATTACCCTATGCTATCTATAGCTTGCTACTCTTCATATAAAATGCTAACTTATGCTTACTTCTTGTCTCTGTGTGTATGGTCTCCAATAATGATTGTGTGTGTGTGTGTGTGTGTGTGTGTGTGTGTGTGTGTGTGTTCTTTTTCAGTTATTCAATTGTTAACAAACAAAACAGAGCAGCAAAAGCAGACTCATAAACGGGCAGAAAGAACCTGTCCTCAACAGGGAAAATATTGAGATTTTTCTCATTGGTTAATCAGTATTTATTTTCTTTATTCTCTATTCATTTTCCTTTCCACCACTAGCAACTGAGCTTAGAGCTAACAAAACATAAAGTGCATCATGGGCCTTGTGCATATACATCCCTCTGAGTGGTGCCTTCCAGGATCACTGAGGAGGAGAGAAGAGTTGTTTCTGAAACTCTCAGCCTGTAAGCTAGACAGTTTTTACCTCACATGGAAAAAAAAAACCTTTTTAACCTAGCTCTTCTGGGTATAAAATGAGCTTCATTTTGAAAGACAGTCTACTATTTTTATTCTGTGATTCCTTGGCCTTACTCTATTTCATGGTATGCCCCCCTCCCACCCCCTACCTCTTACATCCATTCTCAGGTGCAAGGAAAGCAATGTCTCATGAAAGTGATGTCCCTGTCAGGAGCATACATGTCATCCAGCCCCCTGAGCTGTCACAGAGCAGATTGCAGCATTACCATTAGAATGCAGGACTTCATAGCTGCAGGCAGTTAAGTGCAGAGTCCAGAAGCATATGCCCCCAGCATGAGGTTTGAGCTTCTTTCAAAGCTGTCAAGTGGAAAGAAGCCAGCACTGGCAGCAACTGTGAACTGCTCTGTCTACCCAGGTCTCTGGGTTAGACCATATGTCCTGGTAATTCTCAGCTAAGGAGGCAAGACTCTTCCCCAGCCCAGCAACAACACTGGCCAAATGGTTCAAAAATGACTGTGAGACTAAGGTGTTGGTGGCCTCAACCTATTTATTGAATGGCTTGCTTCAGGGATTTTTTTTCCCCCTTTAATTCCTGTAAAAAGTGGAACACCTCTCAGCATCAGTCCAGTCCACAATGATGTAGAAATAAAAGCTTTTGTTCAGAGACAAGAAAATGATCCATAGGTTCCAGATCTCTAGATCTTGATATTTAATATTTGTTTCTGGGGTCAGAGAGAATTTCAAAATAATTCTACTATTCTTATTTGAAACTTCTGTTTCTTGCAGTGCCAGCAACTGTCTTAAATGCTTATTTTGGTTTTATTTATTTATCTATTTATTTATTTGTGTGTGCACATGCTAGAGAGAGAGAGCACACATCCATATACACACATGATGAACATGTTGGTGGCTTTGAAGCCACAGAGGTTGTTGGATATGTTGGAGCAGGAATTATAGGTGTTTGTGATGCAAAGGACACATGTACTACAAGCCAAACTCCAGGACTCTGCAAAGGTATCAAGTGCTCCTAACCCCTGAACCATCTCTCTAGCCCCACTGCTACCAACTTTTTAAAAACATCACACACATGCACACCCACACCCACACATACATACACACATGGAGAAGGGAGAGAGAGAGAGAAAGATAGAGGTGTTACAGAAGTTGAATCCTGAACTATTACAGAAGACACAAAAGCTGTCCACTGTGGTTTTCCATTAGGACATCTCTGGGAGGTTGGAAAAAGGCTTTTGCAAGCCAAACAAGGGTCAGATTCTTCCTTCATAGACTACGCACCTGCAGCAGCAGGGACTCTCATCTTTGTTACCATCATGTCCATACCAGGTAAACACCCAAGGAGACTGTTCTCCAAAGCTCATGAGAAGCTGTAAACGTGGTAAGTGGCATACAGCAGGGATGCAGCAGGTCAGCAACCACCTTCCACTGTCACAATTAAATCATGGCTTGTAAGCACTATTCTATGAAGTGATATCAGTGTTACAATGAAGAGGTGAATATATTTTAAATTGGTTAGTAACACTCCTCAAATTAGCACTCAACTTTTAGGAGGAAAAGTGTAGACTTAAATCCAAGATTTGTAATCCACTTCCCATGTATTTATTGGTGTGTTTGTTTTGACGAAGAGTCTTACTGTGTGGCTGTGGCTGGTCTAGAACTCATTATGTAGTCTAAAATGGCTTAGAATCCTCTGTAGTCCTAAATGCTGAGATTATAGATATGAACCACTACATCCTGCTAGAATCCCATGTGAATTTATGTGAATTTCACTAACATCATAGAATGGTCCTGATGCAAAGTCATTGTATGTGTGACTATTTCTGTGCAAGGTGACTTTCTTAGTATTGAGAATTTCATCATGGTTTCCCATACTATACATATGATCTCACATTACATATAACATCTACATATATAATTTTATGGTGGCCTAAAGTTATAACAAAAATTGTCTGTGTGATATTCATAGGATTGATCTTGGAATATGAAAATGTTAACAATGAATGCAGGAAAAGTTAGTGCCATTCAGTCCCCCACCTCCACCCACCACACTGGCGAGCCATCCTGGATTCTCTACCCTGGACAACAATGGCGTAGTCACAGTGTCACAGTTTTGCACATGGTATTTCCCCCATTGAAGTGTCCTGGGAGTCAGTTTCATGCAGGAGATTGGCAGGAATGTGCTGGCTAGTATTTTTTTATGTTTATTTATTACTTCAATTTACATCTCCATCACAGTCCCTTCCCTCCACCCTTTCCAGGCCAACCCTTACACCCTTCCACCCTCCTCCCCTTCTTCTACCTATCCTACTCCTCCAATATGTGGGGTTCCCTACATATCAGCCCCCTTCAGTTCAGCAGCCATATGAGGGCTAAGAGCATCCTCTTGCACTGGGGGCCTACACAGCAGCTCCACTAGGCAAAATCTCCCACTAGTAAGTAACAAAATCTATGTTCCAGTTCCTTTCAGTCTGTTGGTTGTAGGATAGTTATCCTTTACTATATGACTAAAATTCAGTTATAAGTGAATAGATTCCATTTGCATCTTTCTGGATCTGGGTTAGCTCATTCAGGGGGAGCTTTTCTAGTTCCACCCCCTAAGGAAATAGAAACAGTCATTAAAAGCCTCTCAGCCAAAAAAGTCCCAGGCCTAGATGGTTTCAGCACAGAATTCTACCAGACCTTCAAAGAAGAGTTGATGCCAATACTCTTCAAACTCTTCCACATAATAGAACCAGAAGGAACACTGCCAAACTCATTCTATGAGGCCACAGTCACCCTGTTCCCTAAACCACACAAAGACTCAACAAAGAAACAGAATTTCAGATCAATTTCCCTCATGAACATAGATGTGAAAATACTCAATAAAATGCTTGCAAACTGAATCCAAGAAGAGATCAAGAGTATCATACACTATGATCAAGTAGGCTTCATCTGAGGAATGCAGGGGTGGTTCAACAAATGAAAATCTATCACATAAACAAACTGAAAGAAAAAAACCACATGATTATCTCACTAGAGGCTGAAAAAGCATTTGACAAAATCCAACAGCCCTTCGTTCTAAAAGTCCTGGAGAGAGCTGGCATACAAGGACCATACATAGAAATAATAATGGCAATATACAGCAATCCAGTAGCCACCATCAAATTAAATGGATAGAAACTTTAAGCATTTCCTCTAAAATCATGGACAAGGCAAGGACACCCACTCCTCCCTTATCTTCCCAAAAATGTACCTGAAGTTCTAGCTAGAGCAATAAGACAACTAAAGGAGATCAAGGGGATACAAATTAGAAAGGAAGACATCAAAGTATCCCTCTTCGCAGATGATAGGATATTATACATAATTGACCCCAAAAATTCCACTAGAGAACATCTACAACTGATGAACACCTTAAGCAAGGTGGCTGAATACAAAATTAATTTTAAAAAACTTGGTAGCTCTTCTTTATACAAAAGATAAATGGACTGAGAAAGAAATCAGGATTTCTTTACAATAGCCACAAACAATATAAAATACCTGGGTAACTTTAACCAAGCAAGTGAAAGACCTGTATGACAAGAACTTCAAGTCCTTGAAGAAAGAAATTGAAGAGGACATCAGAGATGGAAAGATCTCCCATGCTCATGGATAGGTAGGGTCAACATAATAAAAATGGCAATCCTAGCAAAAGCAATATACAGATTCAATGCAATTTCTATCAAAATACCAGCACAATTTTTCACAGACCTTGAAAGAACAATTCTCAACTTCATATGAAATAAGAAATATCCCAGAATATCTAGATCAGTCCTGTACAATAAAAATACCTCTGGGGGTATCACCATCCAGGTTTCAAACTATACTAAAGAGCAATAGTAATAAAAACAGCATGGTACTACTGGTGTAGAAACAGACCAGTTGATCAATAGAATGGAATTGACGACCCAGAAATAGACCCACACACCTATGGTTATTTAATTTTTGACAAAGAAGCCAAAACAGTACAATGGAAAAAGGATAGCATGTTCAACAAATGGTGCTGGTCTAACTGGATATCAACATGTAAAAGAATGCAAAGAGACCCATGTTTATCACCTTGCATGAAACTTAAGTCCAAGTGGGTCAAAGACCCTAACATAAAGTCTAACACATTAAATATAACAGAAAAGAAAGTGGGGGAAAGCCTTAAACTCATTGGCACAGGTGACAACTAACTGAACAGAACACCAATAGCTCAGGCTCTAAGATCAATAATTAATAAATGGAACCTCATGAAACTGAAAAGCTTCTATAAGCCAAAGGACACTCTCATTTGACCAAATCGCAACCTACAGATTGGGAAAAGATCTTTACCAACCCCACATCTGACAGAGGACTAATATCCAAAATTTATAAAGAACTCAAGAAATTAAACACCAAGAAACCAAATAATCCAATAAAAAAATGAGGATCAGAGGTAATTCACAAAAGGGGAATCTCTACTGGCTAAGAGACACTTGAAGAAATGCTCAATCCTTAATGATCAGAGAAATAGAACTCAAGACAAGTCTGAGATTCCATCTCACACCTGTCAGAATGGCTAAGATCAAAAACCCAGATGACAGCACATGCTGGCTAGGTTTTAGAGAAAGGGGAACACTCCTCCATTGCTGGTGGGAGTCCAAACTTGTATAACCTCTATGGAAATCAGTCTGGTGATATCTCAGAAAACTTGGAATAGCTCTATCTCAAGATCCAGTCATACCAATCCTGAGAATACATGTAAATGATTCCTCGCCAAATCACAAGGACATCTACTCAACTATGTTCGTAGCAGCTTTATTTGTAATAGCCAGATACTGGAAACAACCCAGAAGTCCCTCAACAGAGGAATGCACAAAAGAGATGTGGAATACATTTACACAATGGACTACTACTCAGCCATCAGAAACAAGGAAATCATGCAATTTGCTGCCAAATGGATGGAGCTAGAAAAGCTGGCGAGTCTAATATCAACTTGACACAGCTAAAGTTACCTGAAAAGATAGAACCTCAATTGAGAAAACGCCTCCACAAGATCCAGCTGTAGCATTTTCTTAATTACTGATTGATGGGGGAGGGCCCAGCCCATTATGAGTGATGCCATCCCTGGCTGGTGGTCCTGGATTCTATAAGAAAGCAGGCTGAACAGGCCATGGGGAGAAAGTCAGTAAGCAGCACCCCTCCATGGCCTCTGCATCAACTTCTGTTTCCAGGTCCCTCCCCTGCTTGAGTTCCTGTCCTGGATTTCTTCAGTGATGGACTGTGATGTGGAAGTTTAAGCTCAGTAAACTCTTTCCTCCCCAAGTTGTTTTTTGGTCATGGTGTTTCATTGGAACAATAGAAACCATAACTAAGACAAGGAGAGACCTTGGTTCTGAAGGGCTCATTCTTTAGATAACTAACAGAAGCCACAGCTTTCTAAGCAAGCTCTTGCCAAATTTGTACCCACACTTAGCCATAGTCAAGGTTAACATTAGTGGAGTGCCCCCCATAGGGTCAGATGAGTGAAGTTGAAGTGTTGGAAATATTTATCTACCCAGTTAAGCTTTAAAAACGTAAAAAGCAGTATCATTGGGAATAAAGAAAAAACATGATTCCATGATAGACACTGAGATTTTCAGCAGAGAAGCAACTTCCACAAAGGCCTTTGTCCACAAGGCCTCCACCTCATTGGCGGATACATGCCAATCAAGTGAATTGGCACTGGGCCTTGAGAAGAAAGATTGGGAGTCCTCCCATATGCTGTGAGTTCACCTCTACCTTTCAATCTGATAACAGGGATGGAAGAGAAATGTGTGGTCTCACACCCTATGTCTCTCTGTGAGCATTCCCTGCTTCCATCTTCCAATGTCTCTTTGGACCATTCTGTGGTGTCAATGCAAAAATAAAGACTTTCCTTGTTGGGTTAGTCTGCATATCCATCTTTCTCTGTTTCCTAGCTTCTCATCTGGAAACAATATCTTTGCCCTTTGGCTCTCTGAATCTTGGGAATTGGGGTCTGAAACTCACTCAATGATGCCCATTCAAGTTTTTGAGTACCCCCAAATGCAAACAGTGGGCAGTGGGGGGGGGTGTTGGATTCCAGTGAAAGGTGAAAAGTCAAGGCCTTTCTGTGAGTCCTACAGTCCATTGACCTTTTGATAGAATTGCATGGACAGGTGCTGTAACACAGTAAGTGCTCAGTAAACAGCCCGTCTCTGGCACCTCTCCACTCTTATCTTTCCCACACACATTTCTGCAGAGTCCCCCAGGTGTCTCAGGAAGCTCACAGCGGTTTCCAATTCCCTGGTCCCAGCTTAGACTATTCAGACAGGATTCAGATGAGCAGCCACACATGGAAGTTCTCCTGGGAAACCCCAGGGACTCCCTGCAGCTGCTGAGAAGAGGCCAGGTTTTATGGGACCTCATTTCAATCAAAAGTACATCATTAGCTATGATTCAGAGCCTGGAAGAACAGAAGGCCAGGACAAAGGAAGAGAAAGAGCTCAACAAAAATAATCCACTGAAAACAGACACAGGAAACTGACCCAGAAAACCCACTTTCCTTTATTCTAGCAGCTTGGGATACTGAAGGGTCTCCTGTAACCAGACTTCTCCCAATACCTGCAATAAAGCTGCTGGTATTGCGAGCCACATCATAGAAGATATGTCTCAGGGAGGGTGAGGATTTATCCAAATGTATCCTTAAAGGCTTCTACAGACCAGCCTGATGACAAAACCTGGGTGAATCCTATTGCAAAAGATAGAAATCCGGTGGCTAAAATCACATGTTCATGGTTCCTGCTCCCCAGACCTCACACAGCGAAGTCCTCAACAATCACTTGATCGTCCACATGAGACTGCTTCATTTCCATTTTCAAATCCTTGGATGTGTAAATTACCTTGTGAGAATGTTATCAAAGACATGACAAGGCAAGAAAAATAAAATGTAACACAGAAATCTTTAAAAGACTTTCAGCATACAGTACCCTAGTACTATTGTCTTTGCAAATAGAAGTCTTTCAAATAAATTTTCAGTTTTAAACCTTGTGATGGGTAAGCCTTGTGAATTCCTAGGATTCCCAAATGCACATTTTAAAATTGCATTTAAAATTGCATTTAAAATTGCCTCAGTGTTAATTCTTTGGCTTTTAATGGTTTCAGCCTCTTTTTGTACTACCTTTGACACACTTTTGTTTAAACTGCATGTTGTCTCACATCTTTTAGCTCCTGATTCTCACTGTATACCCGATTAAAAATGCCCAGGCAAAACCACCACATCTTGCTTGGTGATTGCTGTGTCTTTTTGGAATTTGTTCCACTAACTTAATTAGTATTTGATTTATTAAAATTTCCTCACTCAAAATATTAGGACCTAGGGAAAGTTAGACCTTAATCTCCTCCTCTTCTTTCTCATCCCTTCTTCTTTTTTCCAGACTGTAACACAAATGGCCTTGAGTAGAATTCCCAATACACCCCATATTTTCATCTCATGAGCTTGTCTGTCACTGTGCACTTTCGTATCAGTGTTCTGGTTTTTATGCTTCCAGCAGAATCAATCACTCTACTCTTCTTATGGTGTTCCAGAGTTTCTCTAGTGCAAAGTCCTCCTGCTAACTGTGCCCCAAACCCTAACTTTTGTTACTCTTATATCTTTCTAAACACGATAACTACCAGAGATAACTCAAAGCAGGTAAGACTTGGTTTGTTTCAGGACCTCAGTCTATCATGGTCAGGGAAGGCTTGCAGAAACACATCAGTTCACAGTAGCAGAAGTGTGTGGTGGAGGCTGTTTCCAATATGATAAGCCAGGCAACAGTGATAAGGCAGGAACCAGAGATGGATCATACTAGAAGCTTCAAAGACAACCCCCAGTGACCTGTTTCTGTCATGTAGGCTCCACTTCCGTAATGTCCCAAAAACAATGTCACCATTTGGGAACAAGCATTCAAGACAGGAGTCTGCAAGAGATGCTTCAGATATAAATTAGATCAAACTGTCACCAAGAAACAAATTGGCCAGAATGTTTATCTTGTGTGCATAGCTCCTAGCCCTTTGAGAAAGAAATGTGCACTGCTTAGGCCTCTGTCTCTGGTATTTTGTTGTAAGAGTCCAAGCAGACAAGGTTAAGTCCTATTAGATACCAAAATACATCATAACATCAGGAGAAATGAAAAAATTGTACCCGAATTGGCAAAATGATGCAAATTTTAGAGATTTTGGAAGTAAATATAAACAGAGGCAATATAATCTTAAAATATACTCTGTTTTTTCAAAGTACTTAACTATTTAATGGGGAGTAAAATACTTGTAAGTCAATATGGTAGCTATCTAGAAAAACATATTCAACTTGGTCCCCCATCACTAAGAATGTAATACATTCGAAAATGAACCCTATATATTGGCAGGCTTTCTTACTATAGCAAAGATTTCTTACTATAACAAAAATTCAAAAGTCATAAATGACTGGTAATTCCATACAAATCAATTCCTCCTCCTCTTCTTGTATTTTTTTTTCCTCTTTCTCCTCCTCCTTCTTCTGGTGCTAGTGTTGACCTCAGGGCTTTGTGAATACTACAAAAGCACTCTTTCCCTGAGATACATCCTTTGTCTTTTCTTCTTTTTAGCATACTTTCTAAATTAAACAAAATAAAGGAAAATCAATGATACTTAAAAGGGGTAAAGAACAATGTAAGTCTAAAGTAACATTTACAAACTGAAAGGAAAATGCAGAAAAATCACAGAAATCAGAGCAAAAAATATGAATGGAGGATTCAAAAGAAGAGAAAACAAAAGTTTTAACATATGAAGAAATCTTACAGCTCTCATGAAAAACACCAACCTGAATTGCTAGCATACAGTGCTTAGCTCTTAGATTGTTAAAGGCTTGGGTTCCTTTCTGTTCCTGTTCTGTTTTTGTATTCTGTGGTCAAATACAAATTGTGGAGCAACGGATTTACTTAGCTTATACCTTCGAGTTCACAGTCCATCACTGAGTGAAGTCAGGGCAGGAAGTCAAGCCAGAAGTCACAGAGAAGTACTTCTTGAATAGTGGTTCAGTTTCTGGTTTAGTTCAGGCTCATGTAGCTTTTTCTTTGTTATTTCTTTCATTCATTCTTTCTTTTTTCAAGACAGGGTTTTTCTGTATATCCCTAGCTGTCCTGGACTCACTTTGCAGACGAGGCTGACCTTGAACTCAGAGATCCACCTGCCTCTGCCTCCCAAGTGCTGAGATGTGTGCCATCATGCCCAGCTTTCTTATACTGCCCAGGATCACCTGCTTTGGGCTGGTGCCATCCACAGCATGCTGGATCCTTTCTACATCAATAATCAATCAAGATGATCCCTCACAGACATGGTCACAGCCCTATATGATCTGAGTAATTCCTCAATTGAGACTACCTTAGATAACTCTAGGCAATGACAACTTAACAGCCGAATCTAACTAGGACTGAGTTTTATGTCATATCTTAACTGAGATTATAAAGACAAGATACTCTCTCACACTTGACCAGATCAGTGACAGACTGGTAGGATCTCTGAAGAATTTCAAAAATTTTATGAGTACCCTGTCAACTGTGCTTGCAGAAACTCATTGTGAGGGTCCATCCCCTTGTATTTTGAATAATATCTAACAAAACCCATTGTAGCATAATTCTAAATATAGAGGACTAGACAAGCTTCCTGATTGTATGTGGTCACTCTCCAGTAGGCATTCTCCATTAGGTTATGGTATATCTGTAGATGGGGACATTGAAACACCATAGAAGAACAAGGGGGTTCCAAGATCTAATGCTAAGTGACATCAGCAGAGCTTTGAGCACCTGCCACATCTTTATTATCCTTATTACCTAGACACTGGGTAATATGATCAAAAATATATAGGGATATTTCTTCAGATATCAAGGGTCCCATCCATGGTTTTCTGCTCATTGGTTTCTGTTACTTATAGTCAACTGAGTTCCAAAGAGTGAAACAGGAAAGTCTAGAGATAAACAATTCATGTTTGAAATAATTTACTTATAATATTTATAACTGTAATATTTTATTTCTGTGTTATTATTGGCCTCTCATGCCAATTTTACATACTGTACTCTGTCATATGTATGTTTACAACATTTTATTATTGAATTCCTGCCTCCACTTTGGACTTGATACCCAAAACCCAAGATTGGGGTTGACCATACTCTTCCTAAGGCTACATAAACACAAATGTGCAGGATTCTCTGTGAGATGAATCCTGGGTGCCAGAAAAGAGAAAAGAGTAAAAAACAAAATCTTTGTTTTCTTTGATTTTGTGTTTTTAGAATTTTAAGTCATGTAAACCTACTACACATGTGTTAAAAGTATTTGTTAATTAAAGCTGTGTGGTTGAAAGGGTCTACTGAAGAATATGCTTACATGCAACAATTTTTTCCTTGATTTTCTTTTCTTCCTTTTTATTTATTGGGAATGTCTTTTTGTGGTTTTGTCTTTTTTTTTTTCTTGTCCTGAGATAAGGAGCCAGCTTAGTATATTGCACCTATGTGGCCACCATCCTACCACTGAGCTAAATCCCTGAACACAACATCAATGTCTCCCTCACAAACCATGTGAATTCTTCTGTGCATACAGGCAAGAATGGAACAGAATCATAATTTTCAATATAAGTCAGAGCCAAGCACAGGAAATCAGTTCAGTAGTAAACAACACTTTTCAGTCATTGAACCCTGGGCTTCTACTTGGCTGGTCACCACCTAACCACCTCAAACTTTTAAATTCTCCTCTCTAGGATTGGGTTTTATAAAATGGACTCTGCAGTGTGAGTTCAGAATTCAAGTTTCAACTCTTCCACTCATTAGCAATAGACTGGTCTGAGTCTCAGCCCCAAGACTGGACAATAATGACAGAGCATGTTATATGACTTTCCTATGATTAAAAAAAAAGCAAAAGACTGTTGTGTCCTGAGGACTGGTGGCGGGGGATGGGGAATACTTTCCTGGTGGTCTCTCTCTCTTGCGCTCACAGGATGGGTGTTGACAGATTTCTCCACTCCCATCTACCTCTTCATGCCCCAAACTTGACACTCTCCAAGTACCAATACCAGCTCCCCACTCTTTATAGATAAACAAGTGTGGCATTTTTATTTAAATACAGCATTATAGAGTACAATCTGTTTGTTACAGAGCAGAGTAAAGCAATGAGGTGCTGTAGAAAGTCAGGGACAGGTTGGAACCATCTGGTACTGACCCCTCCCCCCAGGAAGCCCTCCTGAAGCAGCTGCTTCCAAGTCTCCTTCTTCATGCGCCAAGATCAAATACCTGTGGCAGAATTCACCACTCTTGATGAAAATGACATTCTCTATTAGTGATTGTGGAACGTACGTAGGTGAAGGAGCAGGCTGGCTTCTGAGTGGCCTAAATGCACACTGTTAGGAACTGAAATTGGAGCAATTTGCTGTAATTTAGAGAGAAGAGTGAGTGAATGAATGCACACACTGAAGAAAATTATATATTTTATTTGAAGGTAAGATTGCACATCTCTAATCAAGGCTTAAAATCTGAATTAGGATAAATTGTGCCATAATTATTTTCTTAGAAAAGAACAAAGAAGTTTGTAAGTGCCTAATATTCCCTCTTTGAAGCTTTCAACATGAAGACGCTCACTTTGTGGGAAAAGTGGGGCTTTATCTGCCTCTGCCTCATAAAGACCCCGAGCTCATTTAGCAGAGACCACGCCTTTGACATTCAAAGCTCCCATGAATGTTCACTCTTCCCACATTTGTTCATTTGTTTTCGTCTTGCTGACCTTCAAGCCTTTAATTAAGGGAAAAAAATTAGCACACTGGTGACAATTATGTGCTTGAATTCAGGAGTGTTCTAGCAATTGAGTGAATACTTGAGGTCTTCGTGTGTGTGTGTGTGTGTGTGTGTGTGTGTGTGTGTGTATGTATGCACTTGAGTATGTGTTTAGGTGCAGGTGGGAGAGGTGGATAAAGGAAGAAAGTTAAGTAGATGTGAAATGTTTGGTGGTTCTTCAATGATTAAGACTTTTAAAGCTATTTTGATCATTAGGGAAGTAGCTGTTTTTGATACCAGAAGGAAATCATTCAATTCTTTCTCCTTCCAGGTAAATAGAAAATATTCCTCATTCCCCCTTGTCAAAACCTTCCCAAATGTTTGCACCTAGCTCCCTCTTACTCTGATGGTGAATTGGGGTCTCTCAGTAGGAAGCACAGCAGCATGTCACCCTAACCTCCCCAAACGGTAGATCCATCATTTCTGAGCTTCCTGCCTTGAAGCAGTCATCGAAGGCTCACATCTGGCTCTGCAAACTATCAAGAACGGGATACTCTGCAGCATCAGGATACAGGCATGGCTGAGACTCAGAAGTTAGTGCTTTTACCTCTCCCGTCTTTGATCAGGTCATCAGGAGGCTGAAGAGCAGCTGTTTTCAATGGCTTTCATGAGAACTGCACATATACTTGAGCCTCAAATGACAGAAGAGTCCTTGACTTTGAACTTAGGTCTCAATCTAAGTTTTAAGCTCAAGGAATCCACCACCCTGGAAACAGTTACAACACAGTGATGCCAATCAGGGCAGACATCAATGGACCTCTGGGGAAAGCCAAACTGCTTATCAGCATATGCAACCCTCACAATCCAATATGGTTGTGTCAGGACTGTGGTGATCACATCACAGATGGGGAAGGTTAAGGCTTAGAGCCTGCCATCATCACATGGCTGCTGGCTAGTGAAACTACTTTTGTACCCAGACTACAGCCTCAGATACTAGAAAATCTATGTGTCTGTCTTGAGGCTCAGATCACATTCAGAGAGAGCAGCAAGAAACCCAGGAAGCAGAGGCAAGTCTTGATCGATGCAAACCCTTTGCTAGCCTGTTCTCCCATGCAGTGCTTTTGCTTACAGGGTGTCTTGAATTGCCGAGAGCTGCCTCATCAACAGCAATAAAACCATCATGAGCACTTTTTAATGACTGGCTGTTAGCTCAAAATCAAAGCAAACATACCTGATCAAAGTAAAGCCAGTTCTGAGTAATTGGATGCTGGGTGCCTAATTTTTGTAGAGCAGCAAGTCCCTCTCCTTCCTAAAACCCTCCAAGCATTCTCCAGAAGTTTAAAGGAACCACTCAACAAGCCAATAAGACACATGCCAGGTCCCTTATGAACCTCACCCTTCTGCATGCCTAGGAAACCACTGTTCTCAGTGTTCTCCATGGTAGAAAAGGCAATAGAACTGCCCTGAGAGGTGCTCCTGTGGCGTGACTGAGCCGGTGCTTGCTGCAAGCTTTCTTGTGGAGATGACTGATACAGTCTTAGTGCTATTAGATGAAACCAGTACATTCCTTTTCATTAATCTGAAAAAAAAGTGCTACAATTCTCATATGCATAAAGCAGTTTAAAATGTTTCGATGACAAGTGTATCTTAAAGAGGCCATTTTGGGTGTGAAATTATATGTGGTTTTGGTGTCCACCTCCATATACTCATGTGTTTGAATGCTTGGGCATAGAGAGTGGCACTATTAGGAGGTGTGACCTTGTTGGAGGAAGTGCATCACTCTGTAGGTGGGCTCTGAGGTTTGATATATGCTCAAGCTCCTCCCATGGTGGAATCCAGTCTCTTGCTGCTTCCTTCAGATCAAGAGGTAGAACTCTCAGCTCCTTCTGCAGCACCATGTCTTCCTGGATGCTGTTATGCTTCCCACCATGATGATGATGGACTAAACCTCTAAAACTGTAAGCCAGCCCCAATTAAATGTTTGCCTTTATAAGAGTTGCCTTGGTCATGGTTCATCTTCACAGTAATATAAATTCTAACTAAGACAATGGTTTAATGATACTACATGTTATGCATAATATATGTGTCAACAGCATTCCCGTCATATTACCCTTTAATCTTCAGCATTTCCTATTCTGAGATTTACAAAATGAATCCGACTAGATTTCAAATTCTATAATAATTCTAAGATACATTTAGAATTTTAATTATTTGGATTCCATTTTTGCTTTTATTAGTGTTACTTGATTAACTCTATCAGTTGATTTTCTGTTGCTGTAATAAAACACCACAACCAGGGAAAGTTTTGGAAGAGAGGGGTTATTTGGGATTACAGTTCCAGAGGAATAAGAATCCATCAGAGAGGGAAGGCAGGCATGGTGGCCCGAGCAGAAAGCTGAGAGCTCACATACTTAATACCGGCACAAAGCAGAGCAAGAACTGACTGTATACCCTCAACAGCCATGCCAATGGTGTACAACGTCAGTAAGGTTGCACCAAACAGTGTCACAAACTGGAGATCAATTGAGCAAATATGCTCACCCATGGTAAACCAGTACACTACCTAAATCTCCACTTCTCCCAAACACAATACAACATAAAACTGCATTTTTTCCTTGATGTTGCTAATTTCATACAACAACAGCAACCTCTGCCCTTACTTGGGGACATGTAGAGCCCTCATTCACACGACTCACAGTGGAGAAACTATGGCACCTTCCCAAGCCACTGGATCTCACTTTGGTATTTAGGACCCCAAGTTGACAACTCCCTTTGGTTCCATCAGCTGCATACACTTCTCCAAGCGGTACCAAACATCTTGCAGCCTTGTCACAGCTTGTTCCCGAACCTGGAAGGACTTTTCTCACCTTGAGAACTGCTGAGTAGTAATTTGGTAGCAATGATCTTTAGGGGACACTTCATTATCCACATTTGTTTGCTTTATTTTACTTTATTATAGCGGGTATGATGCTTTGACGAGTGTTTGTACAGTTATGAACACAAACACAAACGTCCACACATGCCAGGATAGATTTAGAGAGTTACAATAAACAGTTGCCTGGGAGTGAGCAACTGAAGTTTCTAGTTTAAAAAGGAAAACATCATGTCTGTCTTGGGTTTATTATTTATTGCATACATCGTGTGTGTGTGTGTGTGTGTGTGTGTGTGTGTGTGTGTGTGTGTGTGTGTGAATGCATGTGAAAACACATCTGTGAATGTGCCATAGCATGTGTGTGGAGGTCAGTGGACATCTTGGAAGAACTAGTTCTACCTCTTTCAACTCTGCAGGTCCTAGGGATCAAATTGAGGTCATTAGGCTTGGTGGCCAGCACCTTTAACCACTGAACCATTTTGTTGGGCATGGTTTCATTTCTATCTTACAAATTCTTGTCTCCATGGCTTCATGGAAGATATTCATACTTGATCTTTCCTGTGATGGTGATGGAGCCCAGGGCCTTGGAGGATTCATTTTCTTATTGTGGCTGTTATTTGTATCTCATCCCTCTTAGCAGAGATGCAATCTTCATGCACAGGGCTGTTCAAACAGTAAGAGCATTCCTTCTTCAAATCACTGGTTTGCAATCATGTTTCAGTATTAAAATATATTTTTAGAAAAGTATATTTCTGAACAATATTTTTAAAAAATGCATAGAATCAAAATAGTTAAGGCATTCTGAGGTCTCTCCCCCAAATCCATGACAATGAAGTCTACTCTACTAGAGACAGAAAGAGCTTAACTCCATTTTGTCAACCTCCCCTTCCTGATTTATAGATAATGCTGAAAGAGTTAGACAACAATTGTCAGGAACAGTTCCAGAAACAGGAAACATCTGCTGATAATTTTCTTTGTTAATTGTGCTATTTAGAGTGAATTCCCCTCACCAATAAATTAGGAGCAGATCAGGTGGCTAGCCTGAGATTTAGTGGATATGCCAAAGCTGAGATCACCTATGAGCCTTTCAAAACAGGTGCAGGTCACTCTTACATTTACATTTTATTCATATAACATTCCAGGCTTGATTGAATAATATGCACACAGGCATATACATGCATGCATTCTGTGTGCAAGCACACATGCTCAGCTTCCCAATTCTCTCTCTCTTGTTTTACAAGTTTACAAGACAGGGTTTTTCTGTGTAACCCTGACTGTTCTGGACTCATTCTGTAGACCAGGTTGGCCTCGAACTCAGAACTCAAAGAGATCTGCCTGCCCCTGCCTCCTGAGTGCTAGGATTAAAATCCTGCACCACCACACTCGGTTACTTTCTCATTCTTAAACATTGCCAATGTTTAAAAGAGGAATTGGATTACTCTTTTGATATTATACAATGATTTCCCACTTAGTATCTTCATTTCTCTGATACTTTCATAGGGGAGTATCTCCTATTTGTCTCAGTATCCCCTGAGACTCCAGAAGCATTATAGAAAACTGTCTTAATTATGTGTGTATTAAATTAAAATAACTTTGTGTATTTCACTGTATGGTTAAATCATTGACATTCACATAAATTAAAACATGAACTCTAAGAAACATAGTTTGGTATGATCTTTTCCCATCATTTTCCTCTTGAAACTCATGAATCATGACCACTATACAATATTTCTTTCTGTTTAAAAATTAATACTTTGAGCATAACTGTCCTATGAAGAACTCCACCCAGCAGAGGGTCATGGACCCTGGTGCATATGGAACACCTTACCCTAGATAGATTGCCATATCAAGCCCCAGTACAAGAGGAACCTCTTAGCCCTCACATAATTGATAAAATTGATAAAAGGGGGTTGGTATGTGGGGGCTCCCCTCATCTGAGAAGAAGGAAAGGAGGGAAATAAGGAAGAGGGAAGGAGGGAGGGGCTGGAGTGGAAGGAGGGAGGGGAAAGAGATTGAGATGTAACTTGAAAAAATAAATTAATTAAAAACAGTTAAGCACAAAAATATAATAAAAATAAAAAATAATATTTTCAAATGATAATTTATAAAAGGCATACTTATCTTACTGGGATGAAATGAAAAATGGTCTTAATTTCATGTTAGAATGTTAGACTGTAGGTTGCCACATAGCTCTTGGATATCAGCTTGTAAGATTCCTTCTTAAATGTAAAGGATATTTTCATTGTTTGGTATTAAAAATACAGTTAAGAGATTTAAAATGCTGTAAGTAAAATAAAAGTTACTACAGTTCAAACTTGTTTTCGAAATCTCTAAGAGTTTGAAGTAATTTGGAGCTAAGGTAAAATATTTGAACAGGCGGTGTTAACCCGTGGCTTTAATCCCAGCAGAAACAGGTGGATCACTGTAGAGTTAGTTGTCGTCTAAATTCGAGTCACAATGAACAGGGTGGTGATGGTTCAGACCTTTAATCCCAACACTTGAGAGGAATAGACCTTTAATCCCCTAATACATATGAACTGGACATTGCAAAAGTGTGTTGTACCTTATAATTTTTGTAATGGTTTCCTAATTGTTCTTATTGTTTTGTATTGTATTTATTGTTATAAGAAAAAGAGCCTTTTATTGAACTGAAAGGGGGAGATGTTGGGGGAAAATTATATACCTTAAATATAAAAAGTTAGTACCTTGTTTTTTTTAGTTTTCTCTTTTTTTGAGGTTTTTCTTTTTTTTTTCCTTTATTTTTTATTTCATCAAGTTACATCTCAATCACAGTCTCCTCCCTATTCCCCCTCCAGTCCTACCTTCCCACCCTCAACCCCCCATCCTCTTCCATTTTTTTTTCTTTTAAGTTTAAGGTATATCTTATTTCTCCCTACAGTTTCCCCTTTCAGTCCAACAAATGGCTCTTTCTCTTATAATAACAAATACAATACAGTATAACAAAGGTAATTAGGCCACAGTTATGAGGGTTATATGGCTTAGCGTACATTCCCAATGACCAGTCCATATGTATTTGGTACCTGACTTTAACATTCTACTATCTAAACATCTCCATGAGTTTAAAGGTCTGTATCTGACTCAACATCCATACTAACTTGCAACACAATTTTAAAAGCATCTTCTTAGATCTATAACACTCTTTTGACTCCTAAACAACGCAAAATTAAATTATGAGACTCTAGCTATCTGTTTTTCAGCCACCTCAGAGACCTGAGAGGGATAAATATATCTGATTTTATAGGAAGTACAGGGTCTGCAGCTTCCCAAACTAAGAAATGACATACCTGTGGCTGCCTGGACAGTTCCCATTTTCTCGCCATACAATACAGCATCGATCTTCAGTCATTTGGCCCCGATTCTCTGACAGACATTGATTGTAGAGCAGGGGTTATGAAGGACTTACCTACCCTGTCTTGGCAGAGCTAGGCTGTTGACTTACCTGCTTCCAGGTTTTGTCCTTTTTGGACAGCATTCTGTCTACAGTTGGGGCAAGGGGCTTTTCCTACCAAGAGATAGGCTTGCGACTAATTCAATCATCTCCCACTGGAGATTCTTCGATGATCATCTTCTACTTGGAGGAGAATAGGGGGTGCTGTCAGGAGTTGATATGTCTTGATATAAAAAAATCTAAAGTTACGAAAACATCTTTGAATGCCATATTCTGCAGATCTCTTGAGGTTTTTGAAGAGGCCCTATCTATCTCTTATATTAGGGTAAGCAGATGTTGCTTGTCTCTTAGCAGGTTTATTTCTGATTAGCTTAGCAAGTAACTATAATAGTCATAGTACGTAACAGAATGACTGGCTTGTATACCATTTGTTTGCATTTCTTAATTATCTTAAACAGTTTATGACAATTAGTAGTAAAAGGCCGAAACATCACATTTCATTTTTTTTCTTTACCTCCTAACCCTTCCACCCCATTTCTCTGGGGTGGGGTGTTCTTATATAACAGTCCCTCATCTCAGTTGAGAGGTCGTATGAAGGCCAAGAGCTTTTTCATTCATTGGGGATCTACGAAGCAGTACCATCAGTGAAAAGTGTCTCATTGCCCGGGAGAGAGAACTACTAAACAAACAAACCAATAAGCATACAATAGATAAAAAAGACTAAAAAATAGAAAAAACATAACTAATATATAAAAATAAATAAAGAATAAAAATTAAAAATAAGAAGTCTATGTCCAAGTTCCCTTTGGTGTGTTAGTTGTAGTATTGATACCTTCTATTATATAACTAAAATCCTACTATAAGTGAATAGATGCCATATGTGTCCTTCTGACTCTGGGTTAGTTCACTCAGGATGAGCTTTTCTAGTTCCATCCATTTGGCTGCAAATTGCATAATTTCATTGTTCTGATAGCTGAGTAATATTCCATTGTATAGATGTACCACAGTTTTTTGACCCATTCTTCGGTTGAGGGACATCTGGGTTGTTTCCAGTTTCTAGCTATTACAAATAAGGCTGCTATAAACATAGATGAGGAAACTTCCTTATGATTCCATGAAGAGACATTTGGGTGTATACCCAGAAGTGGTATGGCTGGGTCCTGAGGCAGAGCTATTCCAAGTTTTTTAAGATATCGCCACACTAACCTCCATAGTGGTTGCACAAGCCTGCATTCCCACCAGCAATGGAGTAGGGTACCCCTTTCTCCACACCCTCGCCAGCATGTGCTGTCATTTGAGTTTTTGATCTTAGCCATTCTGACAGGTGTGAGATGGAATCTCAGAGTCCTCTTGAGTTGCATTTCTCTGATGATTAAGGATGTTGAGCATTTCTTCAAGTGTCTCTCAGCCATTAGGGATTCCTCCTTTGTGAATTCTCTATTTAGCTCTGTCCCCTATTTTTTGATTGGATTATTTGGTTTCTTGGCATTTAATTTCTTGAGTTCTTTGTAGATTTTGGATATTAGCCCTCTGTCAGATGTGGGGTAGGTGAAGATTTACTCCCAGTCTGTAGGCTGCTGTTTTGTTCGAATGACAATGTCCTTTGCCTTACAGAAGCTTTTCAGTTTCATGTGGTCCCATTTATTGATTGTTGATCTCAAGTCCTGAAGTTGTCGCCTGTGCCAATTAGTTCGAGGGTTTCTCCCACTTTTTCTTCTAGTAGATTTAGTATGACCGGCCTTATGTTAAGGTCTTTGATCCACTTGGACTTAAGTTTTGTACAAGGTGATAAGTATGGGTCTAACTTCATTCTTTTACAAATGGACATCCAGTTGGACCAGCACCATTTGTTGAAGATGCTGTCCTTCTTCCATTGTGCCGTTTTGTTTTCTTTGTCAAAAATTAGGTGGCCATAAGTGTGTGGGTCTATTTCTGGATCTTCAATTCAATTCACATTGATCTACTGGTCTGTTTCTATACCAATACCATGCTGTTTTTACAACTATTGCTCTGTAGTACAGCTTGAAATCTGGATGGTAATACCTCCAGATGTTTTTTTATTGTACAGGATTGATTTAGCTGTTCTGGGCTTTTTGTTGTTCCATATGAAATTGAGGCTAGCTCTTTCCAAGTCTATAAAAATTGTGTTGGTATTTTTATAGGACTTGCATTGAATCTATATATTGTTTTTGGTAGGATGGCCATTTTTATTATGTTGATCCTACCTATCCATGAGCATGGGAGATCTTTCCATCTTCTAAAGGTCTCTTCCATTTCTTTCTTCAAGGGCTTGAAGTTCTTGTTGTACAGGTCCTTTACTTGCTTGGTTAGAGTTACCCCAGGTATTTTATGTTGTTTGTGGCTATTGTGAAGGGGGTTGTTTCCCTTATTTCTTTCTCAGCCCATTTATTTGCTGTATACAAGGGGTTATTTCAATTTTCTTGTATCTGTTGAGGCTATCTTTGTGTCCAACTCTATGGTCGATTTTGGAGAAGGTTCCGTGAGGTGCTGAGAAGAAGGTGTATTCTTTTGTGTTTGGGTGAAACGTTCTGTAGATATCTGTTAGGTCCATTTGGTTCATGATCTCTGTTAGACTCATTATTTCTCTGTTTGGCTTCTGTCTTGATGATCTGTCCATAGTTGTGAGTGGAATGTTGAAGTCTCCCACTATTAAAGTGTTTGGATCAATGTGCGATTTAAGTTTTAGAAGTGTTTCTTTTATAAATGTAGGTGCCTTTGTATTTGGGGCATAAATGTTCAATATTGAGATGACCTCTTGATGGATATTTCCTTTAATGAGTATGTAATGCCCTTCTCTGTCTTTTTTTATTAACTTCAATTGGAAGTCTATTTTGTTTGATATTAGGGTGGCTACTCCAGCTTGTTTCCTGGGTCCATTTGGTTGGAAAACCTTTTCTCAGCCCTTTACTCTGAGGTAGTGTTTATCTTCAGTAGTGAGGTGTGTTTCTTGTATACAACAAAAAGATGGGTCTTGTTTATGGATCCAGTTTGTAAGTCTGTGTCTTTTTGTTGGTGAGTTGAGTCCATTGATGTTGATGGATATTAGTTACCAGGGGTTGTTATTTCCCATTATTTTGGTATAGCTGGCTGTCTTGTGTTTCTCATTTGTTTAGTTGCTGTGGAGGTTTCTACTTCTTCTGTTTTCTTGAGTGTAGTTATTTTCTCTGGGTTGGAATTTTCCTTCTAGGATCTTCTGTAGGGCTGGGTTTGTGAGGAGATATTGTTTGAATTTGATTTTGTCATTGAATATCCTGTTTTCTCCTTCTATGTTGACAGAGAGTTTTGCTGGGTACAGTAGTCTGGCTGGGCACCTCTGTTCTCTCAGGGCTTGTAGGACATCCGTCCAGGCCCTTCTAGCTTTTAAAGTTTCTGAGAAGAAGTCAGGTGTGATTCTGATGGGTCTGCCATTGTATGTGACTTGGCCTTTTTCTCTTACAGCTTTTAATATCCTTTCTTTGTTCTCTACATTTGGAGTTTCTATTATTATGTGACGAGAGGAATTTCTTTTCTGATCTAATCTGTTTGGTGTTCTGTAAACCTCTTGGATTTTTACTGGCATCTCTTTCTTTAGGTTTGGGAAGTTTTCTTCTATGATTTTGTTGAAGATATTTCCTGGACCATGGAGTTGGGAGTCTTCTCTTTCCTCTATGCCTATAATTCTTACGTTCCGTCTTTTCATTGAGTCCTTGATTTCTTGGATGTTGTGGGTGAGAGATTTTTTTAGCTTTCTCATTTTCTTTGGATGTTGTACTGATTTCTTCCATAGAATCTTCCATGCCTGAGATCTTGTCTTCCATCTCTTGCATTCTATTTTTCATACTCACATCTGTAGTTCCTGTTCTCTTCTCTTGATTCTCCATTTCCTCTTTTAACTCTGACTGTGTTTTCTTTATTGTTTCCATTTCTATTTTCATGTCTTGAATGATAGTGTTCGTTTTGTACATTTCCTTCTCCAGTTTGCTTGTGTGAGACCTGAGAGTACCCAGCAGGGTGGGGATTATCTCTGTGTGGTTTCTGAATCTGCCGGCTGGGTATTCGGTTGGAACATACCGGGGGTCTCTCCTTTTGGGGGGGTGGGTTATCCCGATTCCCGGGTCCAGAGGCTTCCTAGCATGTCCGAGATTTGGAAGGGGTGTCCTGCCCATGCATCTTCCGTGGTCCCTGTGTACCTGGGTGAGATTTAGAAGGGGTCATGCCCTTTGTACAGCGTCCTGGAACACTTGCCGCCTTGTGATTGTTGACCCCGAAATCAAAATATGTCCGCGCTGGCCACCGCCATCTTGATCCAAGTTAGTACCTTGTTATCTCTAACACTTTTTTTTTTTTTTTTTTGGTTTTTCGAGACAGGGTTTCTCTGTTTAACAGCTCTGGCTGTCCTGGACTCGCTTTCAGACCAGGCTGGCCTCAAACTCGCAAAGATCCGCCTACCTCTGCCTCCCAAGTGCTGGGATTAAAGGCGTGCACCACCACCGCCTGGCATCTAGAGATTTATTTTATTATATTTTTAGTTGTGTCTCTCTATGTGTCTGCGACTCTATGTGTATATGTGTGCAGTATTAGCAGAGACCAGAAGAGAACATTAGATCGTTGATAGCTGGAGTTACAGACAGCCATGAGCCTCCACAACATGGGTTCTGGGACTCAAACTTGGATCCTCTGCAAGTGAAGTAATGGGGCATAGTCTCTGGGCTATCTCTCCAGCCCATGTCATTCATACTTCTATATAGGCAAAGGTTTCATGTGATAAATTTAATGATCTGAGTGAATATCATGCTTTGTTCAGCTATTGAGATATTCTGGTGTGGGATGTTCAAAGAACATAAGCCATGAACTGAAAGGATCAGAGAGATTGGTAGGATATAATAGTGACTTAGTTTTGGGATGACTAGGGTATTCCTGAGCACACCTGGATAAGTCAATTGCCCCTAGAGAAAAGGGCTGGAAGACTCAGCCATTTTCAGAGGTTATGAACCTAGCAGCAAACTTGAAAGGAATCAAGAAGCAAACCTTGCTGAAGTATGAACACCATCATCTTTGATGAGAAGGCAGGAGCAAGAGATAAGTGACATCAAGACCAATCAGCTCCAGAATGACAAAGGTGAGGTCTTTTGTTTTAGAATGGAAATGTACATGACCCAATGCGATATAACAGGACCAGACACTAGGGAAAATGGAAACATAGCCTAGGTCTCAAAAGCCCCAGAGTTGGCCATGGAACCCTGGACTTGCATCAGGGCCTCAATGCAGCTCCCTCTTCCACATTCCCAGTGCCCAGAAGTCTCTACTACCTCTGTCATACCAATACCTAGTCCTCTGAATTCACACTTCTCATGCATGAGGCCCATTGTTTCATTAATCTTTCTTCATTCTTTCTTGAACATGAACCAGCTCTCTAAGAGTTAGTAGCTTCCTAAACCATCTCCATCTTTCCCATAATGTACTTGATCTTGTTTTTCAGACCTGTAGACTCATATTAGTCATGTCATTTTCTATATGACTCTTACATTTCTCAGATAAGATGACAAATGAGCATGCGTATATTAGAGACTCAGATGGTACTCCTATAAAACACACTCAGCAAGAGAGTTGGCTTAGTGGTTAAGAGCCCTTGTTATTGTCAGAAAGGACACAGGTTTGATTCCCAGCACCCACATGGAGGCTCATCACTTCCTCAAGCACCAGCATGTGCGGTACACAGATATACATGAAGGCAAAACAATCATAATTATAAAATAATAAAAAAGGAATGCAAAACCACAGTTGGTGATTGCAGCTGCACTTCATGAGGCTGGGATGAAGAAGATTTAAAATACAGCTGTGTGTTCACAAACCTGTGAATATCTGCTCTGTGGATTACAGTGACTGATTATGACATAAACTACAACACTACAATCCAAATCATCTTTGGATTTAGAAAAACATACACACACACCAGCGCATGTGAACACATATGCACACAGGCACACACATGGCCTAGAATGTTCCAAGAAAGAAGAAGATCCTTTTATTAATTTGGCTAGTCTCAATTTCCACTGCCAACTTAAGATATCTGTTTATTTGACATAACCTTTTATATACTGATTTTAAGAATGGAATTGTAATACTTGGACTGGGGTTCTATCCACCCAGATTGTCCACCAGCATGCAGAATGTGACTATTTGGAAATAGGGTCTTGGTATATGTTTTCACTTAACACAAAGGCATAGATAGTAGATTAAAGGTAGATATTACATGCAGGGGTTGATTGCCTTTCCAGAATGTCATTTCAGAGACTAGCCCTGGAGGAAGGTAGAGAACCTGAAACAGAGAGGCACAGAACAATGTGTCTGTTAGCTAAGGACTACAGGCCCTACAAGAAATGGAAGGACTCCAGAGGATCCTTAACTACAGCCTTCCTGAAGGCTCAGGGTCACCAAAACTTTGAATTCAAACTGTAAGGACTCATGCTTCTGTTTTGTGGTGAGGACATGCACATATGGATATCTGCAACACAGTCATTTCCCAGCAGCCACCTTGTTTTCATGAGACCTGTTACTGCACTGGACTGGAACTCTCCTAGTAGACCAAGTTGGGTGAGCCCCAGGGATCCTTCTGTTTTCACCTTTCCAATTCTGGGGTGACAAGCATGTGCCACAACAGCCAGCTAGTTTGTTTGTTCAAGAGGTTTAACCCAGGTTCCCATGCTTGACTAGCAAGCACTTTACCAACAGAGCTGTCACCCATTTCTTAAACAAATTTTTTTTTTTTTTTGGATTGGATGGCTTTTTATTTTTTTATTTTTTTAAAATGCTTTATTTTTTTTTTCTTCAAGTTACATCTCAGTCACAAACCCTTCCCTATTCCCCCTTCCTATCCCGCCCTTCCACCCTCTTCCCCCCAGCAGTTTCCCCTTTCAGTCCAACAGATGGTTCCTTCTCTTATAACAGTAAATACTATACAAAACAACAGATATAAATATGCCACATTTATGAGAGTTAAATGGCCCAGTATACCTTCCCAATGTCCAGTTTATACATATTTGGCCCC